>BQNB010067093.1:0-34324 GCA_026074375.1 Tanacetum coccineum | reverse complement strand
TGATTTTCGTTTCGTGTTAAAATCTTGAATGATCTCGAATATAATTGAATAACACGTCAGGAGCGAAATCTGAGATCATTTTATTTTCATTCGATTATTTGAGATGATTGGAGGGGATGGAGATGTTGTATTGTCAATAGGGTTAAGAGTTTAAGTAGAGGATTTGTTGTGGATGTTGATTGTTGTTGGCTGTTGAAGTTGTAATTGTTTGTGGTTTGTTATGTTGATGTTGGTTTGTTTTTGGTTGTTGTGGTTGTGATGATGGTTTATTTGAGTCTGTCTTGTGCATTTTCATTGACCGGGTCAACTCGGTAATAACCGAGTTGACTTGGTTTGAGTCTTGGGTTAACAAAACGCAACCAACCAAGACGCAACAGTCTTGGGTTTCGATTATTTGTGATAGGAGACAGTCTTCAGCTCTTGACTCTGCTTAACAAGTGTCACAAACCTTTGCCATTCTGGTTGTAGTTGAAGTAAGAACTGGACATTCACTTGATGATTAGTAACATGACACTGATTTCTGACAAGCTCATTCATCATCTTGTAAAGTCGTGAGTAGTATGATTCAGATGATTCACCATCCCGTGATGTGAATTTTCCAAACTCCCAATATAAATTGGTTTCAAGATCTTGAACATTGATTGATTCACCTTGTTTCAACCTTTCAATGGCTTTCCACATTTCACATGCATTCGGACAAGCATCAACTATGGAGTAGATATCGTTATCTATCCCTATGAGTATGATCTGAACGGCTTCAGCTTTGGCATTCAGTTGATCTCGTATGTCTTGTGAAACATTTTTATAGTTCTCCATATACCTCTCTATAGTTGTTTCAGAACTACCTTCAGCAACTGGAACTGTTTTCTCAGCTCATTGATACATGTATGGTGGATTTTGGAGACAATGGTAGATGAGTTCACTGTTATGTTTGGTGTCAATGTATCTCTTGATTCTGTATTTCCACTAAACATAATTACCCGATGCTAACATTGGTGGACGATCTTTTCTACCTGCTTCCATGATAGCAGTATGAAGAGCATTTGATGATTGAGTTTGCAAATTGGTATTTGAATTTGACATTTTGATGAAGTTTTTGTAAATGGATATCGGATCTTAAGTGTTATGAAGTGAGTGATTGTGGTTTTAAATGAATTAACGTTCATGGGATTTTATAAATCTTTGATTAAAACCGAGAAAAGAATCGTATCTTTCGTGGGATTTTACAAAATCAAAAAGAAACTGTGAATGAATAATTAATTGTGTTTAAGGTTTGTTTGTTGTGAATTGATTGTCTTTTAAGTTCTTGTTTGTTGTTTGATTTGATGTTTTGTTATGTTTAGACAATGATTAATAGATTCCCAAATTAGACAATGTCACTCCTCTTTGTTAATTTTTTGTCAAAAATAAGTTCAAAATTACTGCCTGAGGGCGGCCCCCCAATATATTTGGGACCACCAGGAGATATGGGACCGCCATTAGCAGACCATATTTTGGACACTTAACCAAAAATTTTCTCAAAACAAAAAAACAAACACTCCCTTACCAGCTGGTGCGACGAACACGACCCAAAACATACCAAAACTCAAAATCAATCATTAAAACTTCAATTGAAGATCAAATCAAAACTAATAATCAATCCTAATATCACAAAGATCATCAATTGTACGTCATTTCATCTATTTTCTTTCAATTTGAGTCTAGGGTTCATGATGAACACCAAAAATAAAAATTGGAGATTTTCGATTTTTCTTTCAATTTTGTGCAATTAAGAGTACTAGGATACAATGTATAACTAATATGCTTCCCGTAGATATAGGATTTGCATACATTAGTGAACTTGTTGAAAAATTGATTTCGAACCAAAACCCCAATTTTATTTTCAAATCACTCACGTTAGGAACATCATAAAATTGTTGTTATGCATTGTCAATACAACCTAAAAACGTTTTCAAACACATGCATAATGATCTCATAAACAAATTTTGAGATACATAATTCATATGTATTTTTCGACTTGTTTGGTTGAGCAAAATCAAACTAAGGAGCGTTTGGGTTAACTCTTAGGATCTTATATTTAAGTCGAGTTAATCGTTACTCCACATTGTTTGCATATAGGCACACACTAGGCACAAACTCAAAACATCAATACATGTAAAAGCGATTAAAATATGATCTTGCTTATATCTTTCTAGGTAACAATGCCTCGAGCTACCGTCTTGATCATTAAAAGACACAAAACTACATACCCCAAATATTAAATGAATTTAATCAACCCTTACTAAATACAATGGCTAATATTGAAAAACAATACTTTCATAAGGGGAGGGTTGTAAGTCTAAACTTCAAAAATATGAGTCATATTCGCGCTAAGTTTGAGTCAATTGGGTTTGATTGTTTGTTAGATATTAACGAACAAATTATACCTCGCTTTGTTCTCGAGTTCTACTGTCAACTCACTTTTGCCTACAATTCCGAGGGTCAATTCATTGTCATTCAAAATAAGTCTTTTTCCCTCACTCTTGAGGAATTCGGTCAAATTATGAAAATCCCTTTCAAAGGTCACACCTCTATCACCGAAATGTGGTCCCTTGACCATTTGTCGGTCAGTGTTCCAAGTAGAGGTCTCTATAAAACCAAACCCCCATCTCCAAGATTCATTTAGTCTCTTATTCAAATTCCACGCCAAGGTTAAGAGACTCGTATCAAAAACAAGAAAACCATTGTCGTTGATGAAAACAAAATTTTAACCCGAGTGTTATCCCATGTATTTAATCTATTACACAACACTAATCTTTACCAATAAGCTATAAAAGAAGAAGAAAAACTTAGAGAGAGAAAGTAGAGAGAGAAACAAGAGAGGAATAATAGATTAGTGAATTGGTGGATTACAAGTGAATAAAAATGTAACCAACACCCTTCACCAAGTATGGTGAAGGGATATTTATACCCATGCCTTGCTAGCTTGGCACTTGGGCTTTCTAAATGGGTCGGGCTTGGTTTAACTTGGGCTTTGAGCCAGAAACATGGACAATATTAGATTATAATCCAAGCCCGTTGAACCCGACTAGCCTATTACAATACAAGACCTAGTTTGACTTTCTAAGACCGATAACATTCTTGTTTGACTTAATATAATTAAGGCTAACACCGAGAGATTCAAACTCATATGAAACTAAGGGTTGAGATTATTCGTGAAAACGCCATTTGTCAAGGAGGACATAGGGATCATGTCTCCGCTTGTCTTTGTCACATGCTCTATTGCATTGAGACATCCACTCCTTATAACCTAGCATTTTTCATTCTCAAAAGAATGGAAAAGACTCGATTCAAACCTAAGGAAGTCTTAACTTATGGTATGCTCTTGACTAGGTTATTCAAACATGTAATGTCTGTCTCTCCTGGGCTAGCTTTTATTCATTATCTCTCACATGATCGAGCCATGAATCCGCTCGCTCTTCATTACGAGCGAAAGACACGAGCGGATCGTGGCAAGAAAAGACCTCGTGAACCAAATGCTAGCTCCTCATCCTCCACATTAAATCATCCATCGTCATCTCATCCTTTGAATGATTCCACGCATGAAAATGATGATGAATCTTCTCATTCCAATCCTTCCTCTCCACCTCAAAACATTTCTTCCTCGTCAAACAATGTATCTAGAGTCCCTTAAAACCCTCCTCATGAAAGTCATGACTTAAACACCCTTTTATCTGAAAACCATGACTCTTCAAACTCAACAACGAGATGCTCATCGAAATGGGTTAAGGTCAATTGGACAAACTCTCAAGAACATGATGGGAGGAAAATGGAAGTAAAGATATCGACATAACTTCTAAGTGATTGTTACTATTATTATTATTATTTCTTTTATAATACATTTTTCCTTTGAAGAACTAAAACAAAGAATGGTGACTTCCGTGAGGTAGGATGATCTTTAAAATGGTTTTATCATTCTATAAATGCCTTGCTAGTTGACAATTTATGCTCTTATGTAAATTTTATTAAGGGCTTAATTAAAAATTGCCCATGCTTAAGATTAAATGATTGAAGCATTGTTAGTTAGATTTATCGATCTTTGATTGACATGAAATGTGTTAATTTTGTGGTGACACTCATCACCACATACACATATAACCATGCTAAACAAAATAACACCTACCCACCACAAAATTCACACCCTTAAAAAAAATAACTGGGAAAAATCTTTCTCTCTAGAAAACGGCCTTAATTCATCAGGCGGCCCTTTCAAGCAAGGATCCGCCCCAAACAATACAGGAACCGCCAACAGGATGGGAACTTAACTTTACAAATTTCATTTTTTGTATCTTTGATCCACCTTAGTCCTAGACTCTTGATGGAACTTCCTTCTTTGAACACACGATTTCTTCAATCTTCGTCTCTAACACCATGCTTTGTCATTTTCCTTTTTACCTTTTCATTATTTAAACCATCAATCTTCTTCATCATCATCATCCTTCTCATATCTCTTCTTCTTTCACCTAAATGTCTTGCTCAAATCATCACCCAAACTTTTCAAGAAACCAAAAATGTCGGTTCATCAAGTGATGGAATAGTAAGGACATATCTTTCCAAAAATCATCATCCTACTGGTCAAAATGAAGCTCACCACCACCACTTTTAACTAACACTCCTTACTCTATCTCACAAACTCTATGAACTACCCACAAAGAGATCGAAATTATTATATCATACTCCTCACATCTCAACACTCATTGATTCTCAACCCCTACACCACCTTCTTCACCACACCATGGTTCCAGCTCATTCTACATGCTCACGTAGGATGTACATGATAGATTTTGTCATTGTTTGTAGGTACAACACCAACCATTACCATCATTAAGGAGGGGGAGGAAAATGAAATTAATTTCATTTAGTCCTTATCACCCGTATCATTACCTTAATACATGTTCACCAACACAATGAGTTCACCATCATCATCTTTCATCAATTTAATCTAAATCAATCACCACGTGATTAATTTGCTTTTATAAAGGTTACTACTTTTAAAGTATCACATCCTCATGAAGTCAAGGAATCATCTACAGTTTACTTTACATTAGATGCTTTAATATGTTGTGTTTTAGTTATGATTATCTCGTGTTTGTATCATCAAATATATTGTCCTTGTGACTATATATGATTTCTTCATGAATTTAAATGCACTTTATTTATGAGTTTTCAAATTTGTGAATTATACTCTTAAGATATTTGTCATGCCATATTGCTTGACACTTGTAATTCTACCTTGTTTTTGTAAGCAAAACATAATTATCGCAAGATCAATTCCCTTGGTGCCCCAAACAGGGGGGTAGCTTACATCAAGGGGGAAGTTCTTTTTTAGTTCGAATTCTTTCTCTTTACTAGACTCGAAGATTAACTTTTTGGATTTCGACAAAAGGGTGAGATAGAATAGAAATTTAAATCATTATCATTTTTAAACCTTTATATTTTATATAAAATGAGTTTATGTTTGTCACATCAAAATGGGGGAGATTGTCAATAAAAATAATGTCTAAAACGTATTATTTATATTCTCGACCTCTCAACGGTTTTTGATAATAACAAATATGTGAAAACGTTTACGGATAACATTAAACGTTTATAAATATTAACTATCATAAATTCTATTTCTAAGATTAATCACTTAAGGTATGGATAAAAAAATTCATTAAAACATGGATTAGTAAATAAAGAAATATCTTTTTTTCTTAAACCTTACATTTCTACAAATGTGTTTTTATAAAAATATAAAAACAAAATATTTATTCATTAAAAGAAATATTTTATTAAAAAAAAATTTGAAATTCAAATTTTCCCCGCAAAATAGAAGGTGCTATAACAGATACAACTTTCACCACAAAAGGACAAAAAATGGAGCGGAGTCTAGTAGCGGCCCCCCTTTTAGGCCTGGCGGTCCCCTTATATATAAGGGACCGCCGGGACTGCCACCAGCAACGGTCATTTTTTATCCCCTATAAATACTGGGCCACCCCATTTGAAAAACTGAACCTCTTGCCATAAATTTTCTCAGTTCCATTTTTCTCTCTTTTTCCTTTCTTTCTAAAACACATATCTTGATCACTAACATACCTTGATCTTGTTTCAAGTGATTAATTCTTTCTTCCTCCCTTTTTCTTCTTCTTCTTCTTCTTCTTCTAATCAAGTGCAAGAGAAGAACAAGCGTATTCTTCTATATACGAATTGTTATCAAGTGATCCCTCTCTCTTCCTCCTCAAGATCATAAATCTTCATTACATATATTTAGTGTTGTTGTGTAAATTAGATTGTGTGTAGATCTAAGTGTGTAAATTGTGTATTGGTGTGATTTGGATTGTGTGTTAATCCAAGGGTATATATATCTTGTGAGTCCCCAAACGAATAGATCTTTGCAGCCTATTAAGGTTGATAGCCAAGATGTATAAATACAACTGATTATATAGAAACACTAATTATGAATACTATGTTTTAATGCGGAATCTTAACATAAGTACTACGAAAAACAATGTATAACTAAATAACAACTTCTATTAACCTGCTTTGAACAATTACAGATTACTAACTATTTTAGATATGATATTGTATGAGATTTCTTGAGGTCGTCTCTAACTATGCTAAGAGAAATCCTTTTATAGACTAAGGATAAACTCTCACAAGCTTACAAATCGCTAACAGATAACACATATCTTTTCCTAGAATATCTCATACATATCTCATAAACGGTACTAACTATTTTCTACTAACGGTACTAACTAATTCAGCAGTACTTACATTTTGTACTGTCGGTACTAACTATAACTAACAGTACTAACTATTTGTACTGTCGGTACTAACTTACTAAAACATAAATCCTAACAATCCTCCCTTAAACATGAATGTTGAATTTGTTTAACTTCATGTTTCTTCAACTTCTTTAATCTCTTAGAGGATGTATCCAAACACTCATATCATTTCTTGATCTTTTTAAACTCTATCCTTCTTCAGCAGCAACTTTATCTTCTCAGCAACTCAGCAACATCTTTTCAGCAACAATCCAACTAAGTTGGCTTTGTAGTTTTTGGCAAACTACCAGCCATTAACGGATTTGATGTTCCTTTACCAGTAGCCGTTTGCTCTGGGATAGTTAACTCTTCATTTAAAAACATGGTGAGTTAATTACCATACAGTTTTTGGTAAACTGTCAACCATCAACGGAATTGATTTGTCTTTACCAAATACCGTTTGCATTTGGACTAGCCAATGCTTCATTGCCATAACATGGTGCATTGATAAACCATATAGTTTTTAGCAAACTATCAGCTATCAACAGATTTGATTAGTCTTTACCATGAACTGTTTGATCATGGACTAGCCAACTCTTCACCACAGAAGCAAGGTGAGTTGAGAACCTTACAATTTTTGGTAAATTGTCAACCATAAACGGATTTGAGAAGTCTTTACCACAAGCCGTTTGCTTATGGACTAGCCAGTTCTTATGCCTGTTAAGCATGGTGAACTGATGACCATTTGTTGTGTGGTGGTTAGCCAACACTCAAACCCTTCTCAATTCCATCAACCTTTCTCTTCAGGTTCTAACTCTGCAAGCAACTTTTTGATAAACCTAATCAACTCTAATGCCATAGTACTGTCTTCTTCAGAGAAATCTCCACTCCCCCAAAACGCTAAGGTAATCCCCCTTATATATAGTGGCAGATTACTTCTTCCCCAAATTAATACCAAAAATAAACTATTGACCATTCACTAATAGTTAAATGACAATTAACACCTTTGACTAACAATGATTCATATCATATGTGAGGATCACTCATTTATTACTTTTCTCGTCTACATTGTGCATCCTCGCTAACGATACTCTATCTGCTTTAACTAAGCTATGAGGCTACATGCCTTGCCTAACCTAACAGTGGGATTTTTGAACTAGGTTTGAACCATCCACACACATCTTTGATATCACTTGTTAGGATCACCATTTAGTGCACATGCTCAACTTATAAGCCCACACGGTAGGGATGACAATGGGCGAGAAAAACCCATAACCCATGGGTACCCGCACGTAAATGGGCGGGTAATCTGGTTATTTTTCACCCGCGAGTGGGTTATGGGTGAAAACTTATACCCATCGATAGATGACGGGTGGGTGACGGGTAATGCATACTCATCATGGAGTACCCTTTAATATCCTACGATGTACCCGGCCGAAATACCCAGGGTGTAACGCAAAAAACCATTTATGTTAAAATAAAATTTATTATACTGCTTAAATATTTGTGAGGTTCTTGATATATCTTTAATAACTACCAAAACCTCTCGACTACACAGGAAACTAACAGTTTCTTTGAGTTACAAGATTAAAAGATGAATATGAAAGATCAAAATATATCTCAGTACATATATGTGATTTGGTGTAATAATGATTAATTTTTCTAGTTTTAGACATGTCATTAAATATTTTGTGAGCTTGATATTTAGAAAATTGATATTATGTATTATGGCCCGGTTTCATAGTTAGTTTACATATCATAGTTTTATAATTTTATTCTATTTCAAAAACCCACGGGTTTACCCACGAGCAATGGGTACCCACGAGCATGGGTATGGGTAAAAAGTTGTACCCATTGGTAGGTGACGGGTGAGAAAAAAATCACGGGTACGGGTGACGGGTTAGATGAACCCATACCCATTACCGACGGGTAGAGGTGCGCAAATCAGTTAACCAGTTCGGTTCGGTTTGAGTCAAACAGGAACCAGTTTCAGTCAACAGGAAGCCGAAACCAGTTCGGCACGAACCTGAACCGGTTTGGAACCGGTTTGGGTATCGGTTCATGCCGAACCGGTTTGCCGGTTTGGAACCGGTTCGGTTCCGGTTAACCTGTAAAACCGGTTTGGTCAGTTTTGGTTTTTTTTTTTTTTTTTTTTTTTTTTTTTTTTTTTAACATATAGGAAATACAACATAAACGAAATACAAAGAAGTCGTGATGACAAGAACGGTTGCTGTTTATTTTTTAAACATATAGGAAATACAACATATAGGAAATACAACATAAACGAAATACAAAATAAAACTAGTAGTATGTGTATTGTCCGTGTCCGTGTGACATAGACCCTCCAGCTCCATCTTGGGTTTCGTCATCTTCTGCCCCGCTGCTCAACATATAATCACGAGGTGGTTCTTCAAAAGAGCCGTCGCTACTACACATCTAACGCAATTTCTTGATCGGTTAGTTGAGTGCTTCATTCATATTGCACCTCGACATTAAAGACACCTTCTACAAAAACGTCCCAGGGCATTCAAGTGGAGTTGTTGTTCTGTCTACGCTCATGAGCTCAAAGTGGTCCTTTAAACACATACACATCTCTAAAGACTCTTCTCTAAGTTCCTGCTGTCTCTGGGCTCTGTGCGAGCTGGTCACGGATCTAGGGGAGGCTGACCTTGGGCGTCTGCTGGGGGGTGGTCTGGCACTTTGGGGGTTCTGGGTGGTATTCTGATCTGTTGTCTGTTGTGGTGCTGTCCTGGACTCTGGGGATCTGTTCTGGGTCTGTCTGTGGAGGCTGGGTCTGGGTTCTGAGGGTTCGACTGTGCTCTGTCGTGGGGCTGGGGTCTGGTTTTGAGACTCTGTCTGGTCTGCTGTCTGGGGCTGGGGTCTGTGGTGAATCAGTCTTCTTATGGGCTGGGTGTGGAGGATCTGGCTGGGGGGTCTGGGGGGTCTGGAGGACTGGGGACTGGGTGTCTCATCTGGTCTGGCAAGTTAGTCTTGTTCTTCGATTGACAAAATCCTAACCACTTGATGAAAATGCTGATCAGATGCTAACCGAAGAAGCTTGGACAAACTTAATATATCCAGGGCCCATGCGTCAGAGTAGAACAGAAACTGATTTCCTTTGTTTACCAAAACCCCAATACCAAAAAAATAAAAAAAATCATAATATACATATTCATTGGGCTAGAAGTCCTCTCACAAAAATGCTGTTTTGATATATTGCTCATCACACAGAGGACATTATAGATCCCCCTTGCCTTCTTTTGTTTATGTTGGGTTAAACCGTGTACCATACGAGATAAAGGATCACGACTCTTTTGGGATGAAGAACCCTCAGCAGTTGTTGATTGAGTCTGGTGACTACCATATTTCGTATAATACATATTATACAATCCTTGGAAAGATTCATGAAAATAATCTACGGACCTAGTTGCAAACCCATCATCGAGCAAACTCCAAGTCCTACATTATATTTTTTCAATCAAATAGTCCTACCCCATATACATTAAAACATGGATTTAAAGCGGAGCACATGTAATTATTGTGCAATGATTTTCAAAATACTTCCTAAGTGTGTTCCTCTAATACCGGTTTTAACCATACATTGCGACAAAACCCCCCCCCCCCCCCCTCAAGTTCTAAATCAGATAATTTACAACTTATGAAAAAAATCTGTTGCAAAACCAATGGAGATGTTGGGTAGTAAACCCCCGACAAAACAACCGTAGCATTTTGAAACACCGCAAGTAATGGGTTTAACATTTCAATACGTCCCCAATATTCATCCGGGAATTTTTTTTAAACCTTCTACATTCTTTTTCTGACCAAAATTTCAAGAAAATGACATCCAAACGTATTTGCTGTTATCAAACCACTTTCGAACATTTCAAAAGTGGAGTTTCCATCGGTTTCAATGTCCCAATTTAGGCGAATAAAAGTTTTCTGCATCGTGACAAATTTTAATAAACCGTCTACCGGTTTTTTCTCAACCAGATTTGTAAACATCCTTTTAACATTTTGTTTGAAAACCCGCTTTCATTTGAATTAACTAGGGGACCTTTAAACCAGCTTGCACAACCAAGTTTTAATGATGTGGGCAACACATACGACTATGATAAAATCTACCCCCCCATAGGTGGGATTTTATTTTAATCTTAGTTATTCATAGCCGATGTGATGTTGCTGGCATTTCCAAATTAAAATTGACAAAATTTATCTTTCAAACCATAAACACAAAGACCTTTTTTTTCTAACATATATTCAAGTTTTTAAAAACCGGTGGTGTGGCTCAACGCAAAACTCTACTAACGAAATGACCCCACGCTTCATCATTTGCCAATGAACTAGGTATCAATCAATGTGCGGTAACACACATGTAAGAAACCTGGCAAAATTATGAGGAGCGGAACCATATGTCCCGTTGTTTAGGTTGAACCATTAGTAATTTAAGTTAGCAAAACAACAATTTATGCTTGTTTAGTAAATAGAGCCGCAACCCATAATTTTTCATAGGCGACACGTTTGAAAAGGGTAAACGACTTACATGAGTGAATGCGCGGAATTGCATAGTGTTCTGGAACACTCTCGTTGTCTTTCTTGACGAAGTGGTTAAATGGTAACCCTCTTTGAATCACCAACCCGCAAATTAATCACGGTAGGATAATACCGATTGTACAGTTGAAAAACTGCCCATCTTCGCCCCAGCGTCGTTTGCCACCGCTACAGGGTTCTGATTCAGCTGAGACCTTGAGTACTTCACAATGAAGGATGACTAATTATGATTCTTTCAACGTCGTAGAGGGAACCAAACCGCAAAGAAATTAAAGCATAACTTGCATTGTGCTTATTTATGACCGTGCGGTCATAATGCCATTTTGTAGACTTTTTTCCCAACTCTTGGTTTCGACTGGTTTGTACGATTTCACGGATTTGCAAGTGCACTTATATGAACCAACACCGTAGTAGCTTTAGCCAATAGGCTATTCACTTGCCATTGAGGTGGATATGTTTTTTTTTTTTTGTTCTTAAGAAAGGATTGTATGAAGGATTGATTAGTTGTCGATAAAAGTATGTAATAATAACATCCTTTAATATTATAGAAATAAAAAATCTTGCTATCTATCTATCCAGTTATCCACAAGAAAATCTATATGGATAAGAATATCTGATAAAAGTAAATTCCCGGACCCACTTTTATCCAAAAAAAAAAATCGTTCTGGTTCCAAACCGTTTCCAAAAAAAAACCGTTTCGAACAAACCGGTTCCAAAAACCGGTAGTCAAACCGGTGAATCCCAAAAATGGTCTCACCGGTTTACAAACCCGGCGGTTTGACCAGGTAAAACCAACCGTAACCGGTTCGTTCCAAAACCGGTTATTGCCGGGTCGGTTCCTCGATTTCAAAGCTACCGGTTCCGGTTCGAAAACCGGTTTATTTGTGCACCTCTACCGACGGGTGTCATCCCTAGGGTTAATTTCACTAATAAGTCTATCTACTAAAGGAGTAACGCTGAAACTTACAAGGATAACATGTAAGATCATAACAGAATATTAAGTGGACTTAGAATAAGTTTACGTAGTAATGGTTAGTTTTAAAATGATCTCTGGTATTCTTTCTGGTGCTTCTTTTTCGGCCTTTTCTTGAGGCAATGGGGCTGAGCCAGTAGCCCTTCTTTGTGGCTCAAAATCTCAGACACCCATGCATTTTCCTGAAGTATGTTAGTCATAATGTTTATGTTATAACTCAGTCTTGACTGGACTGAAATAATCCTGCTTTTATAACAGTTGTGATTTGCCCAATTTATAATTGGATTAGTAGTGATATTTAAAGATTTCTGTCGCTTTACTTTGCAAAAGCATATTGATCGTTCATCTACTTTTTGCTTGATATAGAATCCGACTAAAGTGCATCCTGAACCACACATAAGGGTGGTCGTAGTGCCTCTAAGTTCGTAAGATTGTAGGAGAGACATAAAAGTACCGACGCATAATTTCATTTTCGTCTCAATGAAGACAGGGCATGTAAATGTTTAAATAGTGTTGATCATTAGGCATGCACAGTAAAAATCATTGTTTGACTGGGCACTGTTTTATGAATACTAACTCCGTGAAACGCTGCTGATTGTGAAACTATAACATATGCTCACTACATTATATAAGCGAAACAATGGAATGATGAGTATAATTGAATTGTTTTCTTTCTAAGACTATGGGATTGGGCAAGATACAAAGTGAAAATTCTAGGCTTAAATTCAAACTTGTCAATTAAAAGTCTTGATAGTGTTCCGTAAGAAATAGGGAAATATCATCTTCGGTTTTGTCAGTTGGTTGTCACGCGAGGCCTACTTTTCAAGGAGCTCAACGCCACAGCTTAACAACCGAAGAAGATGGACAGTTACTTATATTTTTAGATCACGAGCATCAAGTTGACAAAAGCCTTATATTTATAATTAAGTCAGATAAAACGGGTCTTCACATAAGAGATTTAAATGGTCGTTGGGTGCTTGTGGATGGTGATCTTGGTCCGCAAGAAGCAGTCAGCCCGGCATAGAACCGATATTAACAGTTTGCATGGCAACATGTATGGGCGGTGTTCTCTTTCTTTTAAACTCATGCCTAAGTCCATGACCAGTCTTAATTGTTCGGAAATGAGAGCCGCTGGTTATGGTATTGAGGCGCAGTTCCAGCTTCCCGTATCAGTTGATGACTTTATGCAGAGATCACACCCTTTAGATCAACTTTAAATAGTTTCCCAACCTTTGAGTTTCCTACAACTCAAGAAGATCAAGTGCTTTTTACAGCATTGCTGTATCATTTATATCTCAGATGGGTCAAATAGAAAGTTTTAGCTAAAATGAAAAAGTGTCAAAAGGACGTGCACACCTAATGCATACAAAATGCTGGATCATTTTTTTATAAAACTTAGACTATTTTTGTAGCAATAGAATTTGCATAACCATATTTAACGGCTTAAATATATGTAAAAAGCCAAAAGCTAGACAAAAAAATGTTGTGGGTCAACCAAACCAGACCTTTTAGACCCGTCACCCAACCCGCCCGACATGCACTTTTTCCAGAATCAGACCTTGTTATCAGATACAACATAGTTGTCTAGTATCATTTGGAGGTCAAAAGCTCTATATCTTATATTTCTCCTCTCTTGGATGTGTTTCCACAAATAATGCTGCAATTTAGAAGTATAGTTTTGTACTCCGGAAATATTTTTAACGCTGTCATTTCTTTGTGTCGTTACTGACAAAGTTTAATTTTAAGTTTAAGATATCTTAATTTCTCTGTACCAGTAGCTCTTAGTCAGAAGTTTCTTTCAAACAGGTCCTTAGTCGATGCTACCCTAATAAAGGATATATGAAACCCTTGATGAAGAGGAAGAAGAACAGTTATAGGTTAAAACCGTTGCCTCCTTATAAGAGGTTGAGGCTTGAAGCACAAAAATTCCTTAAGGAGAGGGTTCAAGACACAGTTGATAAAAAAAGTCAGTACTTAGGAGTCACATTTGACAGTTCATGCGGTAACATTTGATTGGAGATTGGGTGGCCCCCAGGAGTGCCTTTTGTTTACCCCCATGACCTACCCAACAAGGCAAAGATTGGATTTCTTGAAACTTATTGTTGGAAATTTTACACCAAGCATCTCACCAAGTCTAACATATAAGCCCAACTGAGGTTTCATTCTAAAACCAATTGGTGATAGAAGGAGTAACCCGCCAAACTTATATGTTAAGTTTGAGATTATAATTTTACTGATGTGGGATTGAGTTTGCACACCCAACAGTCCTCCCCTCAAACCCAAAGCACCATGGGCCTCCCCTTCAACTATAACCACGATCCCACATTTTTCATACCTTCGACCTTTACCATCGGAACACTCCGCCTTTTAGCGGCTTCCTTTCGGTACAAGGTTTACCGGGATCCACTAATACCGTCGAACCGGGGTCTAACCGAGGGAACACCATCCACACCACCACTGGGCCCAACCTGGCTCTGATACGAATTGTTGGAAATCTTAGGCCCAGCATCTCACCAAGTTTAACATATAAGCCCAACTGAGGTTTCATTCTAAAACCAATTGGTGATAGAAAGAGTAGCCCACCAAGCTTATATGTTAACTTTGAGATTATAATTTTACCGATGTGGGATTGGGTTTGCACACCCAACACTAACCAAACAACATTGTTTAGATTCTCTTCATTTTAACGTATTCCAACTCGAATTCAAGAGGCACCTGATGTCTTAGTTTTTAAATAGTTTTAAGTTTTTTTTAGCGATATCTTATTATTAAAACAATTGATTTCTAATAAAAACAATATCTCTAGACAATAATCAATATTTTTTATATAATAAAATAATTGCATCATTCCAGAGTCTTATGAGAGAAAAAATTGAACCAATCAGAATACTTGATTTTGCCACGTAGGCAAAATCGTGCGAATTAATTGGTCAATAAAAAACCAAAATTGAATTTTTATGTGGAGAAATATAATGGAGAAAAAAAACACATAAAAATATATGTCTTAAATTTGTGAAAAAAGAAACTTGAAAAGAGAAGAGGTAGTTAATAAAACTTTAGTAGTTTTTAATTTTAAATAAATTATATAGAGTTAAGAGTAAATTTATAAATTTACAAGTTTTATTATAATTTAAAAAATAAAACAAATAATCATTTAAACTTGTATACCTCTATACTTTAATTTTAAATACAACAAACGTAACCATTTTTTTACTTCCAAACAAAAGATTTAACAGTAACTAATCTACAATCCAAAATCGACCCGAAAGACTTTTTGGTGGATTTTTTCATGTCGGCCCTGAAATCATTTTGTACACCCAAACAGACTAACACCCGAAGCAACGATACAAATTATCATAAATAAAGAAAAAAATATTTTCTAGCTATTCATTGATGAGTTCAGAAGAATTGTATGTTTTTTCTTTTAGTTTAATACGAACTAAAATTCTAACATTTAAATTTCTTAATAGGTATTTATTCCATTGACATGTGTGTATGTTTATAAATCATATACAACAATTTGGGCCACTTTTATATCTTAAAAAAGTTTTTGGAGGAGACATGAAAAAATAGGTAAAACGCTTTTTTTCATTTGTATATGTATTGAAAATATACAATAGGTAAATCTTTGTTTGACCAAAACATATTATATGCACAAAACATAATACTTATTTGAGTTTTTTTAGTTTTCTATATTCTATAATTATTGACGTTTTTAATAACTTAACTTGATACTTTTAAATTCGATTGCGAAGCTAAAATTTTACATGTTTTTAAACACAAATTGAGACATGAATTTCCTAAGAATAGTTTGACAACACGTTATGACAACATAATCAGTAAAACATATATACAATATCAACTGTATACCCAACAGTAAATATATACCCAACAGTAAATATACCAGCTTTTCAAAGTGGAGGTCAATGATTCAAATACAATATACTCGTATAAAAGATTTAATGAATCTATTATCTTCATATGATTTCAATAATACTTTATGACATAACTTATAAAACAGAAAAAATTAAAAATTATACACATATTAAAAAATATATAAAGTTAAAGCTTTGTGCATGCACGAACATTAAAACTAGTAAATAAAAAATATAAAACAAATGAAACGTAAAAATTAGAGCCACTGAATGCACAAAACAAAAGTTTTTGAATTGTAATATGTCGAGTTACTTGTTAACGAGTAATTAACTAACGGAACAAAGACTATTAATATATTTTTCTACCGGATGCATTTCGGTAAATTAAACTACAAAACTTTATCAGTGTCCCGTGACATCCCAATACCGTCTTTGTCGCATCATTAAGGCTCAAATTAAAAATATAATATACAACACGACACTGCATATATGATAGATTTTTATACTAGAACCAGGGGCACTATGATAATCACTAGTAACTGATTCGTTCTGTCAATCAATTATCAAGTTGTGAGTTTAAATTTTACAAAGTATTATAAAAATACTGTGTCGTTACGGATGCTTAAGTATTGTTTTCTAAAAAAGTTACTTTGTTATTTGTATCTTTGCATTGGTAACTAGTACGATCAAAGACCACGTTATCGGTTCTCAGATTTTCATGTTTCCGGTACAGATAGTACAAAATTAATCTCAACATGAAAAGACAAAAAAAGTATACAAAACCAAGAAATACTTATTTAATAGAAATCACTAACAATATTTTCGAACTCAAAAGGCATGAGAACGATAAATTGAAGTCAAATCAAGGTAAAACTACATTTACATATAACGAGATATTAGACTCATAAATCAATAGACTAATTCAGATTCATCAATACTCGAAAAGACAAAAACCTAACAAGTAGACGAGTAAAGATGAGCGAGTTCATCGAAACACTCAGAGCCAACATTAAATTCAGCATTTTCAAGCATCCATAACAAATGATCAAACAACACAACTTCACAGTTGATAACCGAAACATCATTTTCATCATTACTGTTACCAGCAACAGATTTAGACGCGAGTGCATTCACTAGTGGATGACTCAAATACTTTGAGCTAATCAGTGGAGTTAAATTGTAATACAGTTTGTAGTCCACCATAAAGATTATACTAGGAATAGTATAGGTGTCGTGGATTCGCAACTGGACATACGGAAGGACTAAACCCCCCTTCCCAAACCAGTATATATTGTGATATCTATCTCCATCTACTTATTGTTTCTTTGCTAAGTAGATCATCACACCACTCGGTTCCTTCGAGACTTGAAGTGTTGTAAACTTTGAAGAAGTCAAGAAAACCATATTCACCCCCCTTTATGGTTCTACAGTGGCTTTTTGCAAAATTCTGGAAAATTAAAAATTCTAGAAATTTAAGAAAAATAACTTTTCAAAAATTCGAAAAAATGCGAATTTCTCCTCCGCTACAGTTCTGACGCTATCAGGAACACCTGACAAATTTTTCATTTTCGTTTTCTGCAAAAATAACCTATTATTTATTCCCTGCAAAAAATACTGCATAAACCACGAAAAGGGTTAGTACAAACATATGACTTAAACAAATAAACAAAGAAACATAAAATGTGAATTAACTTAGAATTATCTATTTTTCATGTTTGAAATGGTTCTTAAAAACCGGATGTTTTCCCCTACACTTATTTTATGCAAACTGCCTTTGATTGAAATTAAGACGAGGTTAAAAACAAAGCAAAGCATGATCACATATAATTCAAACATATAAGAACAAATAATGAAAATTAAAACACACGACACTCCTAAAATGCATAAAATAAAAAGATCGGGTTGCCTCCTAATAAGAGCTTTTCTTTATTAACGAGTCTTGTAGCTAGACTCGGAGTCACTCATCTCCAAAGACAATAGCGCGGAGAAAAATGATCCAAGTCCATATATCGCTTTGTTACTCTTCTCAGGATAAGTTTTCCTATTGTAGGAATTAATAGAAAGACTCCTATCAAATTTCTCTCGATCTATCGGGATGCGAATCAATTTCAATCCTAATATGCAAACGCCCACCCCATCTCCACTTTGGGATGGCTTAATACCAATCTATTTTCTTAGCAAAGGCGATAATCCTTCCGTTCCCACATATTTCCCTTAAAAGTTGATCAGGTAATGGCTCCTATAGAATTCCAACATCTTCCTAAACACAAAACATCCCTAAAAGGATTAAGTTCAGCAATCCCTAGCAATTCCCATTCCCCCCGGTAACTGGTTATCCTTAAAGAAGTCTTTTCCAATATAAGAGTGGTTGGCACATATTGTCATATCGTCCTAGGTCGCGGTTCATCAGACCTTACGTCCTTGCTATTGTTAGTTCAAAAATAGTGTATCTCATGACCTAAGGGCTGATCTCTCTAACTCTAAAAATTGACATAGTAAATGCTTCTGGTCTCTAACCGACCGCTATCATAGACTTCTTTTACAATTCTAAACTGTACTAAGCAATACTAAAAATCCTCTTCCAACAAGTAAAAGGGCAATACGTGGGGTCTTTTTTTTTTTTTCTTTTTTTTTTTTTTTTTATTAACCTTTTTCCATACTATGCAATGAGATAAAATTTGATTCGCGAGAAAGTTAGTCAACTGTGGGGTCCCGAGACGGATAGGGTAGGCGCGCTGGGTGGGCTCTACAGAGGGGTGTAGGGCTGTTGGACGGGGTGGGGGATATATTTCGGGGGGGTATGGACTCTGTAGATTACAATTTCAATTGTGGCGTACATTGACATGAGCGGTGTGTAAGGCGCTGTGACAGATAATCGGTGATTGAAAGGACTAGGGGCATTCGATAGTTTCTGCAAAGGAATTTCTATCTCACACTGACTAAAATCCTAATTTTTAATCTTCAAAATGCTAAAATTTTCGGATTAATTAGAACTATAATACTTCTTCGTACGGTTCAGCCTGTCGAATGAGAACGTATCTTAATAGCACCCACTCTATTTGGGGTTGGTTTATATGAAGATTATCACATAACAAACAAACATTTTGAAGATATAAAATGGGATTAAATTCATGCAGACCCTAAATCGGCTAAGGTATCAAAAGTGCTCTGGTCCCCTACTCTACAAGGTAAGAGAATATTCTGGGGTCCTCATGTTCTTAGGTATTTCATTTTGAATGAACGTGGACCCATTTTTGCCTAACTAAAGACTCTCGACATATTTATCCCAAAATGGGCGTTGTACATGGGAGCATGAGCTAAACTCAAGAACCAGTAGATTAAAGGAGATAAAATCCTTGATTCATCTTCTAAATCTTTCGTGTTCTTTTGAATTTTATGTTGCAATTTCGTTGATACTTAAAGTTTTAATTTGTAGTTGTCGTTTTGAAAAGTATTTGTTGATTTGAAAACAAATTTTGATTAGCATTGACCAAATTGAAAGATTGAAGAACTTTGGATCTTCCTTCGGTAAGAACGAGCAATAAAACTAAAGAGGTGAATTAACATTCAATTTCGGGTTCTTGACCGTGTCACTTGGAAGTGCACTTGTCATTCGGTCATTGATGACCTTCAAGAAAGTGTCAATTTTATTGGTCATCTCGTATTGTTGTTGTTTGAAATCGTCTTCAAACTTGGATAAACGAGTGTCTTGAGATGCCATAAAGTTAGACACCAATCCTTCGAGATTTGATTGATTATTTAAATTTTGAGGATTGTTGTTGAAGGTACGGTTCGAGAACAAACTGATTGGTTAAAAACGATTAGGTGTGTTTGAAAAATTGTTTTGAGAATTTTGAGATTGCCTCCACCTAAGGCTTGGGTGACTTTTCCATGATGGATTATAGGTGTTACCAAGGTTATTTTGCTCGGGTTTGAAAGTGAACCACTTACCTCCTGCTTCGTCAGTACGTGAGGATGCATAATTAACAAAAGTTTGCTCGGGATTTTCCATGCAATATTGAGTGTCGTGAGGACCATCGCAAATCTCACATGAAAAAGCAATTTTGTTCACTTGAACGGATGGTTTAGGAGCAAGGTGAGATTTCATCATGCGTTGGACTTGATTTTCTAGCTCAACGGATCGGATGTACTAGGGACATCTTGAGGCAAAGAGATTGCCTTGATCGGTTTAGCGAGGTCTCTCAGGTTATTCCAACTTTCGTTGTCATAGAGGGCAAGGTATTATATTAATTCCCAAGATTCTTTGGCGCTTTTGTCACGTAGCTTGCCACCGGCCGAATGATCGATGATGTGCCTTGTGCCTTGATTGACATAGTCATAAAAGATTTGGACTTGGAGCCAAAGATCGATGCCATGATGAGGGACTTTTTGAAGTAAGTCCTTGAAACGAGTCCATGCTTCAGAAAGAGATTCACCATGATGTTGTTGGAATATCAAGATATCATTTCTAAGTTTGGTAGTTCTTCTTGGTGGAAAAAATTAAGCAAGGAAACGGGTAGTGGGATCCTCCTAAGTGGAGATGGATCTCGCATCCCCATGGTAACTTCCAGCCATTTGCAAGCTATTGCAAAGGGGAAAAAGTAAAATACACTCAGATCGGCGTCCCCTTTCCCAGTTTTTTTTGTTTTTTTTTTTTTCCACCATAAGGTCAGTGATTCCATAATCAAATGGTTCGATTGCCGAGGCCACATTGTTTCTTCGGAAGCTCAATGGTGTTTCAAGAGCCCTCAGTTGGCTTGTCGGAAATAATCTCATAAAAGTTAACTGTTGATATTCTTCTCCCTATGCTGGTTCAAGGAAAATCGTAAGGTGTACAAAAACAAAAGGAACGAAGAAAAGATAGACTACGAGAAAGCTAACCTAAAAAGAAAAATAAAAATCTCACTTGATAGGAATCTAGTGAGTAGACCTAAGTTAAATAGAATCCGAAACCTAGATTATTCCCTGGCAGTGACGCAAAAACTCAATGCGACGGGTTGTAATCCTCCTAAAGAAGTTTTCAATCCTCATAGGCAGAGTACCTAATCGTTGTAGTGTAGTATAGGCAAGACTCGGGGGATTGATCGTTCTCTATGGGAATAGTAAGGTAGACTCGAATTGTACGTTACAAGGGTCTAAAGGTTGAGGGAAGAGTATTTTTGTTTTTATATTTTATGAAAGCAAGTAAAATCTCGGGTTTTGAAGAGGGGTTTTCAAACTAAATTACTAACTACTCCTAAATGCAAGAAATGTAAAATGGTGAGAAACTCGTATAGGTAAACAAACATGCTCACTTAATCATACACTACTCCTTAGTTGCTCTCTCTAACTTATTGCCTGTCACCCTTGTTAGTGTAATGTGTAAGTATTCTCCTAATTCAGCAGCGATTTGGTCAAGCTCGCATTCTATGTGACAACCTAGTCAGGCGTTACGTGTCAAACATGCTCCCTCCCAATAGTTAATCACGCACAATAAATACTTAGAAGAAATCTACCTAAAATCAACTAGTTATGAAGAACTTAGTTGTAGGTTTCATCTAATCTAATCGCGTTTCCCTAGACATCTATGCTAATGTAATATCTTATAGCTAGTTTTCTAGAACCTAACGCGCACACCACTAACAAGAAACAATAAAATCAAAGATTACAAACTATGTTTCATGAAATCATAAGCAAACACTAATTAATTTAGCCTGGCATGTTAATAGAAAGCGAAGAACAACACACAGACATATTGAATGATTAAATGAATAAAGAGACTTCACTTCAATTAAATATCTGAGTATGTGAGTACAAGAGGGTTAGAAAACCCTAAAAATCGGCAAAAATATCTGCACTAAAAGTTCTCCCAAGTTTCCACACGAATTATGAGAATAAAGGGGTTGTATATAAGTTTTTGGGCTCTGATGGCGTAGCTAGTGTAATAATCCGCATTTTCACGTCATTTTCTGTCAATAAATATTCAAATATTTATTTTAAACTTTTACGCGTTTACTTTTTTTTTGATCGTTTAGTTAAATCGCGTAAACTAAAAATTATCATTCAACGTAAACGGACATCAAACAAATAAAAGTTACGTCAAGAAAGTGTTATATAATTATTACGAGGATAATTTATAACTTTTTATATTTTATTTTTATTGGTTACGAAAAACGTTTATGTTTCGCAATAAAATACATTTAAGCATACACGGAAGCACCTATACCTATCTATACTTCAACAAATACCCACTATTATACCCAATACCTAAAAACACTCATTTCACTTGCTATAAAAATTAAACATCTCTCTTGTCTCTCTACATAAACTCACGGCTCAAAATACCCAATTAGGGTTTCCATAGTTTTGATTTTAGCAAGGTTATATGCATACAAGTGTTCTTAGATATAATATATAAGGTGAATCAAGGTGATTTGGAAGCTTGAGTATTAATAAAACAAGGATTTGTTCAAGCAAGAAGTTAGGGTTTTCAAGATATAATTAGGGTTTTTGATAAGTATTTAGGCTTAAATATTTGGGTTTGATTTATGTATCATCTTCATCCACTCTTCTAAGGTTTAACATAAACCCTAACCTCTTATAATTATTCATTTTAATGTTTACATAATTGTTATATTGTTAATCATCATCTAAGATTTATTTTATGAGTTTATATAATAAAACAAACATGAACATGGTCCGAATAAATATTTATCTATGATGAAATGATGTTATACAAGTGTTGACTTATTTATAAAGTTATTTGATAAATTAATTGTTACTTATAAAGTTTATAAATAAATAAATTATGAGGACATGTCATTTGGACATTTTATTTGGACTAGAATGATGACCATACATTTGAGGATATAAAGTATACACAAGATGTGTTAATAATTAAATTAGAAGACTAATAATAATTTAATTATGTTAAAACATAATAAAACAAATTTTATAAACATAAATCCCAAACAGTTTGTATAAACAGTTTACATACAAATTTTTATAAATTATTAACTCTATTGATTTAAATAGTACATGTTATAAGGATTCCAAGCATATAAAGAACTCGAAACACGAAGCTATAACGAAGAAGTTATGAATTTTACGAGATTACAATAATTAAATATATAAAAGTGTTTTTATAAAAATTATGTTAAGAAAACTGTTATAGTTTTGAATCTGGTAAAAATATATAAATATTTTATCATGTTAGATCATCTCAATAGGAAACCGTGCATATAAAGAACTTGAAAAACGGAATTAAAACGAAGGATATACGATTTTCGCAAGATTTAAAGTTATAAAAATAGTTTTATAAAAACAATTGAGTTTAATGTTTCGGCATAGATTTTTATAAAATCTATGAGTATTTTGTTTTGATAGTTTATGTCGTCACAAACTGAGTTAAAAATAGTAAGTTATAGTTTTTAAAGATAAGGATAAATAGAAATTATAAAAGCTAATTAATTTTTATAAACAATTTCCTGCATTTTTATAAAAAATACAATAAAGGTGTTAACATTTTAAAATATGGTTTACGAGTGTTTTCGGGTCCGTTTGGGCTATAAAAACATTAAAAATAATGTAGTAGTACTTATATTATAACTATATACATTTTTAACTTTATAAATATTATTTTATAAAAACTAATTTAAAACTATTTATATAAAATCAAATATAAACAATAAAAAGTATTAAATCAAGTATATATTATTAACAAATAACACACAGTTGGACAAAAATAATATTTTTCTGTACGGAAACCCATACTTAAACAAATTTATTTAATAAGTACGATGTAAATATGGTTTCGACTTGTATAAATTAAAAAAACTATTAGGTGGTGATATAACTCTATAATTTATATTGTGATATTTATATTAGATACATTATACCTTCTAACGGCTTTATAATAAGAGGTTTAGCATTCAGAATTTCTTTCCGCGAGACGTTCCACATACTTGATATATAATCAATTCATATCACTAGAGTGAGTTCATTAAAGCCCCTTTTTATTACAATTACAAAGATTTACAACTTTTTGTGAGAGAACATTCATATTGTTTACAATTGGAATACGCAAGTACACTTTAAACAAATTACGAGTATTGCCTAAGTAGCATAAACCCGACTATGCCCATAAATCCTTGAACTGTTAATTATTGGTTTAAAGCGCGAATGTATCAATAATCTAATATGGGAATTGGACATCCCCGTTCGGGTGAGTAGCGCGCTCACGTAGTATTTAGAGGTACCGAACTAACGAACGATACAAATTCGTGATTTGGATGTTGCGGTTGAACCATCTAACAACTGCACATATTGGCATTAATTTGCATATACATACATGTTGTAGCAGTCAGGCTTCAGAGGTCATGAGCTTAATGCGCATGCTTAATTACATTTTAAAGATATTGCATGGGTTACATGTCTTACACATTAGAAATTTATGTGGTACCTAACTTAATTACATTACTTTAAACCTGTGAATTCACCAAACTTTAATGTTGAAGCTGTTTTAAAAAGCATGTTTTTCCTCAGGTTCCCAAAAAGGTGACAAGGTCAAGTGATACTTTTGAATTGTCGTAGACGAATTTGTTTGTGGTATTCATACATAGCATAATGATATTTTTGTGCATTACATTTGGGAAATATTTGTTATGTATTAAAAAATTTCCATTTTTAAGGATGAACAAGTTAAGCTGTGAGCTTTTGTAACAAACAGTTTCATTAAATCCAATGTATCATTTTCAAACGACTCATATAGAGGTCATTCTCTCAGATCTTGTGATATTGCTCTATGAAGTATACTACTTCTCATACCCTTACTTCCCCTGCGACTAAATTTGGATGGTCGTCTTCGGTGGTTTGTCACTAGGCGCATAATAATAGGTTGGTAATCTAGAGCAAGGTTATAGAGAAACGAGTCAAAAAGTTTTGCATGGACTATAACCATTTATCAAACAATTGCATAATACAAAAAGTTTTTTCACGGACATACATACACTATTTGTTTCCATTGACTGCTTACATGCTTTGTATACGTACTTATATAATATAACGTATATTACTATACATGTCTTATATAATATACTTATATAAGTTTTTTTTATTGTTACAACAGTCATGTCATCATTGACAGTTACCTACACGTCTGTGTATTCTGATTTTGAGACATGGAGATTTTAGTGGGTATTTAATGATGAGCCAGAGGCACCTGAGGCTGCATCGCAGTCTCCAGGACAGGCACCACCATCTTCGGACTACGTGCCTGGTACCGAGCACCCACCTTCACCAGATTATGTACCTGGTCCAGAGTACCTGGAGTACTTGGTACCATCTAACGATTTGAATACTTATTGAGATCAGCCTATACCTGTAGATGCTTCACCTACAGCCCTAATCACTGGCTATTTTGACTGCTCCGATCCAGGAGGAGGATCCAGAGGAGATCCCGAGGAGGATCCCGCTGATGGAGGGGATGATGATGATGATGAGGAGGAGGAGGAGGAAGAGTCCTCCGAGGACGAGGAGGAGGAGGAGGAGCATCTAGCTCCGGCCGACTCTACTACATTACCTGCTATTGACCTTGTCCCCTCAGCTGAGGATACAAAGGCATTTGAGACCGACGAGTCTGCACCCACACCACCATCACCTAGACTTCGCAGGGCTAGGATATCTGTCCGACCCCAGACACCGATGGCAGCTGCTACTGAGGCACTCATTGTTGCGGTTGCTGCTGCACTACCTTCATCATCACCACCACCATCTCCACTTACTCCACTATCATCTCCACTCCCCCAGATTCCCTCACCACCATTACCTTTACCATCACCACCACTACCATTACCTGCACCATCATCACCTTTGTTATTACCTGCTACTGATCGTAGGGAGGATGTTCCTGAGGCTGATATGCCACCTCGAAAGAGGTTGTGTTTGACTGCTCCCACTCTCCAGGTTTGTGAGATGATATATAGCGTTGCTAGCACTGCTATCTAAAGGAATATAATATATATAATATTTAAAAAAAATAAAAAAAAAAAAAAAAAGAAACCTAGATTGTGATTTACTCATGCTACTGATTACAGTTTTGTTGATACTATGGATGCCACCCCTGGACGTCCTATGTCTAGAGAGGTTGGCTATGGGATTACGGATGTTTGGGATGACATGGTTGGGGATATGGAGGAGAGAGTACTAACACTTTAGAGGAGTTGAGCCAGAGAGTGACAGATCTTGCCGCTACTCTTGCTCGGGATACTCATGTGATGTATGTTCAATTTGAGGACACCCAGGATGGTTGAGCTCTTCAGAGAGCCCTAGTCAACATGTTGTTTAGAGATAGGCGATATCATCTCCACACAGCTATGCTTTTAGAGAGCGAGGCTAG
This sequence comes from Tanacetum coccineum, assembly GCA_026074375.1. Taxonomy (NCBI): domain Eukaryota; kingdom Viridiplantae; phylum Streptophyta; class Magnoliopsida; order Asterales; family Asteraceae; genus Tanacetum; species Tanacetum coccineum. The sequence continues at coordinate 7,768 of BQNB010067093.1, read as the reverse complement.
GCACACCCGACAGGCATGGTCATAGGCCATAGACTGTAACAGAGCGGTACATGCTGAGCTCTTAGCATATCGAGGAGAGACCAGGGCATTGCATGAGCAGATCAATGTGCTGCAGAGACAAAGGACTAAGGACAGTGACAAATTGACCCAACACATTCAGTAGGGACACGACAGGACCAGAGAGCTAGAGCCTGCTAGAGATCCAGAGCCTCAGGATGGACCAGCTGATGCTGGTAGCAGTTGTTAGTATTGTACCATTTGTTAGCTATCTTGTATAGCCTGCTAAGTTTTATGGGTAACTCCCAGCTAGTAGGCTGTAGGGATCTTGTATGGCATTCTAAGTATTATGGGTAACTCCCAACTAGCATTGCCTTAGGACCGTATTTTCATTTTGTATCTCATATGTATTGGTCTTTTGTAACCAAGAACTATCATGTTTGTATCGATATTGTTATGAATGAATGCCGATTTATTTATGTCTTTGTTGATCTCACTTCGATTGTATATATCACTGTGTGTTGTGATCTTACTTTATTTATTATGCATATGTCATGTCGCGTTTATGATTGTATGAAATCTAACTTGTATTATATTTTCTTATGATTTTGAAGAAAATGCCACCAAAGAGAACCACCACCCCTGTGTCTAATGCCGCCATTAAGGCACTGGTAGCCCTAAGTGTGGCCGACGCATTGGCAGAACATGAAGCAAACAGAAGCAGAAATGGAGATGACAACCATGATTCAGGAACTGGTAGCAGAAGGACATAGCGCACTACTTGTGAGTGCACCTATAATGACTTCCTAAAATGCCAAACCTTTAATTTCAAGGGTACTAGATGAGTCATAGTTTGACCATGGTTTTCAAATAAATAAAAAAGAAAAAATAAAATAAAAAAAAAAAAAGAGAGAATGGAATCTGTATTCCACATAAGCAACTGCACCGTTGGAAACCAAATCAAGTTTGCCACTTGCACTCTACTTGGCAGTGATATGATGTGGTGGAATTCCCATGTCAAGACTGTTGGTCATAATGTTGCTTACGGAATGACATAGAAAACACTAATGAAGATGCTGACCGACAACTACTCCCCTAGAGGCGAGATCAAGAAGCTGGAAATCAAAATGTGGAACCTAAAGGTTAAGGGAACGGATGTTGAAAGCTATACACAACGCTTCCAAGAATTGGCATTAATGCGCGGGAGAATGTTTCCCGAAGAATCTGATCAAGTAGAGAAGTATGTTAGGGGAATTCCCGACATGATTCAAGGGAGTATGATGGCTTCCAAACCAAAGACCATGCAAGAAGCAGTTGAGATTGCTAATGATCTGATGGACCAAAAGGTCCGTACTTTTACTGACCGTCAAGATGAAAACAAAAGAAAGCTTGATGATACACAAGAAACAACTAGAGTAAACAACAACCTTTCAAAAGGCAAAATGTGGCAAGGGTCTACACTGCTGGGCCTGGGGAGAAGAAAGTATACGGAAGATCTAAACCTCTGTGCCCTAAATGCAACTATCATCACGATGGGCAGTGTGCTCCCAAGTGCAACAAATGTAAGAAAGTTGACCATCTGACCCGTGATTGTAGAAGTCCAGCTGCTACTGCTAACAACCAGAGAGCCCCCGAGGCGAATCAGAGGGTTGTCACTTGTTTTGAATGTGTAGTTCAGGGGCATTACAAGAAGGATTGCCCAAAACTAAAGAATAAAAACCGTGGTAATCAAGCTAGAAATGGTGGAGCAACAACAAGGGCTTATGCAATGGGAAATGTAAGGAAAAACCCGGACGCCAATGTCGTTACGGGTACGTTCTATCTAAACAACCGATATGCTTCTATCCTATTTGATACTGGTGTCGATATAAGTTTTGTGGCTACTGCATTTAGCTCCCTAATTGAAACATTCAACTGCGACTAGAACCATGATTATGATGTCGAACTAGCCGACGGAAAAATAATTAGAGTTAATACTATCATACGGGGTTGCACTTTAAACTTCTTAAATCATCCATTCAACATTAACTTAATGCCCGTAGAGCTTGGTAGTTTTGACGTCATAATTGGTATGGATTGGTTAGTAAAGTATCATGCCGTAATCGTATGTGATGAGAAGATGGTACGTATTCCCTTTAGAAATGAGATCTTAATTGTTCGTGGTGACGGAAGCAACAACGGACACGAGTCTTGATTAAACATCATCTCATGTACCAAAACTCAAAAGTACTTGCTGAAAGGATGCGATGTCTTTTTGGCACATGTTACCACAAACAAGACCGGAGACAATTCGGAGGAGAAGCGACTTGAAGACGTACCAATTGTTCGAGACTTTCCTGAAGTATTTCCCGAGGACTTGCCGGGTATTCCACCAACCCGACAAATAGAATTTCAAATCGATTTGATACCTGGTGTCGCACCTGTAGCACGGGTGCCTTATTGATTAGCTCCGTCTGAGATGAAAGAATTGTCGGATCAACTGAAGGAACTTTCTGACAAAGGATTTATAAGACCCAGTTCCTCACCTTGAGGAGCTCCGGTCTTGTTTGTCAAGAAGAAGGATGGATCATTCCGGATGTGCATCGATTATCGAGAATTAAATAAGCTAACGGTAAAAAACCATTATCCGCTTCCAAGAATTAATGATTTGTTCGATCAACTTCAAGGGTCGAGTGTCTACTCGAAGATTGACCTGAGATCGGGTTATCATCAACTGAGAGTTCGTGAAGAAGATATACCGAAGACCGCTTTTAGAACTCGTTACGGCCATTATGAATTTCAAGTTATGCCATTTGGTTTGACTAACACACCGGCTACATTTATGGATCTCATGAATCGGGTGTGCAAAACATATCTGGACAAGTTCATGATTGTCTTTATTGACGATATTCTGATCTACTCAAAGAGCAAGCAAGAGCATGAAGAGCATCTTAAGTTAATCTTAGAGTTGCTTAAGAAAGAGAAGTTGTATGCCAAATTTTTTAAGTGTGAATTTTAGATTCCCAAAGTAAAGTTCCTCAGTCAAGTGATTGACAATCAAGGCATTCACGTAGATCCCGCCAAGATTGAGTCTATTAAAGATTGGCCATCTCCTAAGACTCCAACGAAGATTCTCACCCACCCCCCCCCAATTTTATTTTTTTTTTTTTTTTTTTAGGTCTCGCCGGTTATTATCGAAGATTCATTGAAGGATTTTCCAAGATCGCCAAATCAATGACCAAGCTAACCCAGAAGAAGGTCAAGTTTGATTAGGGTGACAAACAAGAAGCGACTTTCAAGTTATTAAAGGAGAAATTATGTAGTGCACCTATCTTGGCTTTACCTAAAAGAGCTGAGAACTTTATTGTTTTTTAATGGTATGCTTCACAGGAAAGATTATGGTGATGGCTTAATGTAACACGAGAAGGTGATTGCTTATGCATCACGACAACTAAAAATTCATGAGAAGAATTACACGACTCGTGATTTGGAGTTAGGAGCAGTAGTGTTCGCTCTAAAGATTTAGAGGCACTATCTGTATGGAACAAAGTGTACCGTGTTCACTGATCACAAAAGTTTACAACACATCCTTGATCAGAAGGAGTTGAACATGAGACAACGTCGTTGGTTGGAATTGCTCAGTGATTACGATTGTGAAATTCGTTATCACCCAGGAAAAGCAAATGTAGTGGCTGACGCTTTAAGCAGAAAAGAACGAATTAAGCCATTACGGGTTCGAGCCTTAGTTATGACTATTGGTTTGGATCTTCCCAAGAAAATTTTGGAAGCTCAGACTGAGGCAAGAAAACCAAAAAACCTCAAGGCTGAAGATGTGGGAGGTATGCTGGTTGAGACTTCAAGGGAATCAAAAAACCCAGAAAAGAAAAGTTAGAACCGCGTGCTGACGGAACACTGTGTTTGAATAACAGAAGTTGGTTGCCATGCTATGGTGATCTAAGGACTTTGATTATGCATGAGTCCCACAAGTCAAAATATTCTGTTCATCCGGGTTCCGACAAGATGTACCAAGACATGAAGAAATTATATTGGTGGCCCAACATGAAAGCCGATATTGCCACCTATGTTAGCAAGTGTTTGACATGCTTAAAGGTCAAAGCTGAACACCAAAAACCATCTGGTTTATTGGTGCCAAACTTGAATACATCCGGTGAATGTTGGGGTAAGTAACAACCATGATTTATCACCAAAGCTCCCAAGGACGTCCAAGAGGATATGACACATATTGGGTAAATAGAAAACCGTCTACTAGTCTGCACATCCTTTTTACCGATGAGGGAAAATGACCCAATTGAAAGATTGACAAGACTGTACATGAAAGAAGTTGTCACGAGACATGGAATACCAGTCTTAATCATTTGTGACCGTGACGGTAGATTTATGTCACATTTCTAGAAGTCGTTTCAGAAGGCTTTGTGTACTTATTTGGATATGAGTACTACTTATCATCCGTAGACTGATAGACAAAGCGAAAGAACATTCAGACACTGGAAGATATGTTACGCGCTTGCATGATAAACTTTAGAAATGGCTGGGATAGACACATATCGCTAATTGAGTTCTTATATAACAATAGTCATCATACGAGCATTAAAGCTGCACCATTTAAGGCACTTTATGGTCGTAAGTGTCGATCACCTGTTTGCTGGGCCGAGGTCGGAGATGTTCAGCTCACCAGTCCAAAAATCATTCACGAGACAACCAAAAAGATCATTCAGATCAAGAGTAAAATTCAAGCCGTTCACGATCGCCAGAATAGTTACGCCGATGTGAGGCGTAAGCCTTTAGAATTTTAAGCTGGCGACAAGGTCATGTTGAAGGTATCACCTTGGAAAGGGGTTATCCATTTTGGAAAACGGAGGAAGTTGAACCCAAGGTATATTGGCCCTTTCAAGGTGTTGGCAAAAGTGCGAATCGTTGCTTACAAACTCGAACTTCCTCAACAACTAAGCAGGGTTCATATCACGTTTCACGTATCCAATTTGAAGAAATATTTATCCGGCGAGCCGTTGGCAATTCCGTTGGATGAAATACATATTGATGATAAACTTTACTTCGTTGAAGAACCAGTAGAGATCATGGATCGTGAAGTCAAACGGTTGAAGCAAAGCCGCATCCACATTATCAAAGTTGAATGGAACTCTAGGAGAGGTCTTGAGTTCACATGGGAATGTGAAGATCAATTTCGAAAGAAGTATTGATACGGTTGTCGTAAGGGACTTCTACATGAAGTTTTACAACTCCCTAGGCAGAGTACCTAACCGTTATAGTAATAGTATAGGCAAGACTCGGGGGTTGTTATCGTTCTCTAAGGGAATAGGTTGGGAAGGATTGATCACGGTATAACATAATTCTAGGGGTTGAGAGAAGTTTATTTTTGAGCTTTTATATTTTATAGAAAGCAGGTAAAATCATATGTTGAGAGGTTTGGTTTGGTTTTAGCTATTAAACTAATAATAAACTACGCTAATGGTGATAACAATATAATAAAAAGATTGTATTCATTTAATTATGTATTACTCTCTAGATTGCTTCTCCTAGTGTTGTTGCTTGTCCACCTTGTGATAAACTATGTAATTATTTCCTAAGTCAAAGAACAGATTACACGACCTGCCGTCTCTTAAATTTTTCGTTGAGCAATGCATAATTAAGTATAAGAAGACAAAACAAGCCCCCATGAGTATATTAAATGCATTTGAAATATATTAAAAGTGGATCAACCATATAAGGTGCAAGGTAGTATGAAGATTGTTACCCGATGGTATTCTTTCTACATAATCATGTTTCCCTAGACATGTCAACAGCGATACAGACAAAAGCTGGTTTTCTAAAGCCTAACATGCATATTCATTACAAGAAGCAACACCACTAAGATCTACATTCTAGGTTTCATACAATCATAAATGAACACAATAAGGAGTTTAGCCAAGCATGTTAAAGATAAATCAAGAACAATAAATAATCAAACAACAAGACATATTAAATGATTAAGATAATCTTACTTGATTAAAACATGAATTGAAGGAGTTACAATTGGGTTTTGAAGCCCTAAAATCGTCCTAATAGGTTGCCAAATGAACTAGGGTTCGTCTCCCTTTTTACTCTAAAGTTACACACTTAAAACCCTAAAAACGGATTTGTATATATAGATAAATCGCTGTGACGGTGTCACGTTTTAATCGTGACGTTGTCATGAAAGATAATATTCTAGATCTTGGGCTGGGTCGTGCGAGCTGACTCCGTCGTGAAATCTTGTGACACCGTTGTGGGATGAATCATGATGGCGTCACGTGTATCTTGTGACGCCGTCTCTAGCCGCTGAGAACATAATCTTGAGAGATGTTGGTGTATGTCCGTGGTCTCGTCCGTTTCTTCTCCAAATGAGCCTAAGTCACGTGTATTTCCTCCAAATGCCTCCCAAATGCTAAATACCTAAAAATGAACGATTAAGTACCTATTTTGGGCATAAATGCATGATTTAAGGGGTTAAATGACCCCGAAAAAGTGTATAAAATGACACCTCATCAAGTCTCCGCATCTCTTCACAAAAACCGCACCCTCGACAAGTGCCGCATATTGAGCCATGCGGACAAGGCTCCTTTAACGGGGGAAGACTGTAACAATCTGTTATTTCAGGTCACCTCTTCACCAACACCACTCTGGAAGGCAACTCAACCTGAATTTCGGGATGAAATTCTTTTAACACGGGGAGACAGTAACAATCCGCATTTTCACGTCATTTTACGTCAATATATATTCAACTATTTATTTTAAACTTTTACGCGTTTACTTTTTTTCCGATCATTTAGTTAAATCGCGTAAACTAAAAATCATCATTCAACGTAAACGGACATCAAACAAATAAATTTTTACGTCAAACAAGTGTTATATAATTACTACGAGGATAATTTATAATCATATTTTATTTTTATTGGTTACAAAAAATGTTTACGTTTCGCAATAAAATACATTTAAGCATGCACGGAAACACCTATACCTATCTATACATCAATAAATACCCACTCTTATACCCAATACCCAAAAATTATATCATTTGACACTTCATAAACTATAGGGCCGGTTCATAAGAGTATAACACAAACAAATCCTTAATACTCCACTAGTATCACATCAATTCTAATTATAACCCACCAAGTACAACCTTAAATCCAATTTTCCATAATTTGTCAAGTCTTTGGTGTCCTATCCTTAATCTCAACCGTTCCCTCCTCCTAGGGAGGAGGAGAGCACCTTACACATTATCCTAATACCAGTTCCTAGTCCATGGTTTAGCATAATACTCTTGACTATAAAAGGAAGGTTCTAGGTAAGTTATAAACACTCATTTCACTTGCTAGAAAAATTAAACATCTCTCTTGTCTCTCTACATAAACTTACAGCTCAAAATACCCAATTAGGGTTTCTATAGTTTTGATTTTAGCAAGGTTATAAGCATACAAGTGTTCTTAGAGATAATATATAAGGTGTATCAAGGTGATTTGGAAGCTTGGGTATTAATAAAACAATGGTTTGTTCAAGCAAGAAGTTATGGTTTTAAAGATATAATTAGGGTTTCTTGATAAGTATTTAGGGTTAAATACTTGGGTTTGATTTATGTATCATCTTCATCTACTCTCCTAAGGTTTAACATAAACCCTAACCTCTTATAATTATTCATTTTCATGTTTACATAATTGTTATATTGTTAATCACCATCTAGGATTTATTTTATGAGTTTATAAAATAAAACAAACATGTACATAATTTGGTGTGG
>BQNB010067092.1:0-34324 GCA_026074375.1 Tanacetum coccineum | reverse complement strand
ATTCTATTTAAAACTCAAAACAAGCTAAATCTAAACTATAAACTAAACATAATAAGCTATTATAAGACTGAATAAGCACAATTAAACTATAATAAGCACACAATAAGTACTTTGATAAGCAGAATAATAAATTAAGCTAAATAGAGAAAATGGAACATACCTTATCCTTAGCACAAAACAAGGACTTAAAATGCTCTAAGAGCTCAATTTAGAAGCTCCAACTTATTTATATAAGCTGGTAAAGACATATAAGCCCTTCCATTTTTGGCTTATCATCCATACTTAGCTTATACAGACTTTGTAAAGTGATTTGAAGGATTAGCTTATTCAGTTAAGCTTTAAGAGAGCTTAACTGAATAAGAACTAGCTTATGAGGTAATTAAGGCTTATTGAGCTTATTGAGTAACAACTAAACACATTTTAGACAAAATTGCATAAAAGTAAATAATAATAATTCGACAAGAAATTTAAATTGAAACTGAATTTTTATTAATTGAAAAGAGGTTACAAGTTTTGAAAACAAAATTACATTAATAAAAATAAGCATAAAAATTAAGCTAAAACTACACTACTCCTACACTAGATGCCCTACTATGTGAATTCCTTGGGGTATTTATAGCTGAGGAGAGAAGCTTCTAGGAGATAGAAATGTCATCCAACTTCTAATCCAAGCCCTTAATTAATAACAAACTCCAAAGGATCCTTTTGAGCCCTTAGATCATCCTCCACGTCCTTCTGACCAATGAGACACCTTGGGATTGCCAAGGTGTCAAGAAGTGATTCTTCTAAAAAGGATGGAGCGTGTAGGAGGGTGGAAAGTATTAACCCGTACATGTTAATTCGTTGCAGTATAAAAAAATGAGAGGGAAGATGAATGTTTGTATTCTTTGACTTAGAACCGGGTATGTATTTGGGCTTGGGCTAATTATTTTGGGCTGGATACGGTTTAATTTTAGGATTATAAATAAAGTAATCATGGGCTGAATTGTATGGTAAGTTAAAATCTTTATGGGCTGACCTGGCCCACCAAACGGGTATGGGTTGGCCCATTAAAGATGAATACGCCTTTGGCTTTGTTTTCTCATGCTCTTTCAATCCCGTGCTTGGTTTTGTCCCTTTGGCTTTGTTTTTGTCCCTTTGTGATATATCCGTTACCTGCAAGACACAATTCACAATACAAACGTATACAATGTATTTTTATGTCGTTTTCGTTCACTATTGGTCTTTTTAGCTTAATATTAAGAAATAAATGATATGTGTTTAAGCACCTATCAAAATCCCCCATACTACGCTATTGCCGTGTACTCACGCAATGATATACACACACGCATAGAAAACCAAAAATTTCAACCCCCTAGACTAATTACCTCGAAAAGTAGCTTAGTGTTCATCTAAGGGGATTATGAAATCACTAGTTTTGAAATGCCCCGTTTTACCATTTCTTTATATTATTTATTATTATTATTTTTTATATGAAACTACAACATGTTTGACTTTCATTATTTAATCATAACTTTTAGGATCACGGAACAAGAAACACTTATAAATAGTGTCCAAAAGGATAAATTCATCGTCCTTGATTTTTCACCCGCCCCAAACCAAGCTTAAAAACAAAATCATTGTTAAATACAAGTTAAGATGCTAACACTACTCATAAATGCAAATTGTGTACGCATAGCTACTTTCTGCTCCCTTATTCCTAAATCCTCTAAAGATTTTATTTTTATTATTGGTGACAAATAAATTATGTCCTTATTTATATAAAGTAAACCCGGTTTAGACCATAATTAGTTTGAAATCCTTTCCTAAAGAGACGATATGGTGAGAATAAGGTCCACATTAAGGTTCTAATTTCGCATGATTTAGGGGTTATCCTTTTTATTTCATCCGAAACAACTCAACTACGAGTCCAGAGACGGAGGCTTTATTTAGATAACCCCGGAGTCGAAATTTGGCTTTATTATTATTATTATTATTATTATTATTATTATTATTACCTCCACCCTTTAAACGACTGGTATGCGAGCCGACCATGGTCCAGGAGTCTTATTTCGACCTCGGTGATCCTCGACCTTTTTGAAGGCTGCAACATCGGTTGTGAGCCGGCAAGATGCAGCAAACTTTTATCAGTCTCGGATTATTATTCTTACTATGGGCCTTCTTTTAAAGACTGCCACATCGGTTTGAGAAGACGACTAAGAGAAGTAAACTTTTATCAGCCCACAGTTTTTATTATTTTTATTACCTCCACCCTTTAAATGAGTACCACACCGGTTGTGAGCCGGCAAGAGGTAGTGGTCTTATTTCGGATTCGGTTTATTACATAATTATTATTATTATAGCTAATTTTCAAGTCATTTGGTCTTTTAATTACCTAGACAACGGTAGCCTATTTCCCCACAACACTGACTAAACCTCGATGTGTACCTTAATTTCACCAGAAGGAATCTCTACAAAGGAATTTAAAGTAAGAATCTCAAAAACCAAAGCAACTTTATTTATTAAACAATTATATAACGTTTATTAAGCTGATGGGAGATAAAAGCCACAATTAACCTCTATTAGCTCTAAAGAGATCCAACTACTCTATGTTTAGCATCTAACTGATATAAAATATAACACCTCGTGTTTTCAGGTCATATTACGATTTCAATAATTCTATTTTCTTTCTATTTATAACATTTTTACATGTTTACTCTTATTTTAAATCGCCTAGTTAAACCCTAATTAGTAAAATTTAACCTAGGAATTCTTAATAACTAGAATAAGGCTTGGTTTAAACTAAAGATTTTAGTATTCATTTCCTTTACGACTTAGCTATCCATAAGTGAATATGTGTTATTCTTTCACTATAAATAAGTGTGTACTTCTAATAAGTAAACAAAAACTAAACATTGTATTCATTCATTGTCTTCAAATAATACACAAGCAAATTTCGTAAACCATAAAGCCTAATTCAAGAAACAAAAATTATGCACTCTTATAAAAGCTAGAAAGAATTGTTTCTTGATACTCTACCCACAATTTCATCAAATCAGTAAAGCGTTAACACTAGATAAAGGATACACAAAAATCCCATCTCATATTGCAACCCATTACCCTTTAGATAAAGCCCATGACCCCTTTTATAAAACTCTTCAAAAACCCACGTTATTCCCTTGATCCTGCTACTACGCAATAAACAGTAATCCCCTTTATATTTTCATGTACATTGACCATTTACAAGTCCCAAAGATCCTTGCCTTATTCAGATTTACTCAAGAACGTGACTCCAAAGTGAAGAATTATACATGCCTACTATTCGAGTATAAGAAGACATTATATTTCCTTTGACAATCACAGAAATAAAAAACACAGCAGATTCATATTAACACCTTGGTCTCATTGTCCTCCTATCCTTATTCTATTCATATATAACAACAACCCAAAACCTACAACAACAATCACTTTCCCATAACACCTATACGCAAAAAGAATACCCTACTAGGTTCTTCGGGTGTCTGCATTTTCCCCTGTTGGTAATCACTCACTTAAGGCAAGAAAGCAATAGGGGTGTGTTCGTGATCATAGGGGTGCAAACAGTTGTGAATAATCATTTGTTTGGGTGTTTGGGTTAGTATTCGTGAGGGGTGAGAGTTTGGTGGAATTCATCGTCATTTGTTGTGTATAAGCCCTCGACTCGTTCGTCTTTGAATTTCTGTGAGCAAATCGTTCCTTGTTATTTAACTCTTATATGCAATTCTTATGCCTATTGTAGTGTGCTTAAAACCTGTTAAAAACAAAACACGTTTCTTTTTTTTTGTGCTTGCTTTCTGATGTGTATCGAATAACATTAAAACCCTTATAAAACTTGTTAAGTAACCAATAAGGACTAGGTATGCTTTATTCTAGGGCAAGGGGTGTAGAAATCATGCCCCATTTTTGTAAGATTGGGCTCCAATAATTGGTTAGAAAGAAAACACATGTGTAATGCCTAATGATAATAACGCGCCACACCTATGAGTTTGGGAACATCATTTGACACTCAGGAGAGGGCATAAAATCGAAAAACCTAAACTAGTACTTTTAAAAGGAGTTTCTTTGTGTGGATTTGTTTTTGCCCTTGGAATCACTGATTTTCATCAAAGTATCTGGACGAACTAGAAGCACTTAAGGTAGTACGATGGAAACTGACTACATTATCCCATGTTTTAAAATGGCCAACAAGGCCCTTTTTCTCAGGTTATTGCGACATCCATACCTAATGTAAAAACGAATCAAATACCGTTACTTAAATCCTATAGTACCATCTTTATTTGGAATAAAAACCACCCTTTTCCTTTAGAAACCTTGCTCACAAATTGCGTTAGAAGTTGGTTGTTCGTCCAGGTGTCGAAATTCATCGAACACCTTATCTTGAATATGTGGTGTGTGTGAACAATCATTATGACGCTGTGCATGCACCTACCATTTGACCCATTTTTTGATCACGTTAACGACACGAGACACTAAACTTTAAAAAGATGATTATAAATCCACATGGCTAGTTTACAAACGGCTATCTTATCTTGTCATATGTTGAGTTCAATGTCGAAAATGAGATTAAAAATCTATTGGCGCTAAAAAGTCTTATCTAAAAAAACTATTGTTTTTTTTGTTTGCAAACCCAGCCGCGACACACCCACCTTTAGCCCTAATTTTGACCCAATAAATGACCTTTTTGGACAGGACTTAATTAACAACAGTTGTAGACGACCTGGTCAGGTTCTTAAACCTGTTGTTAGTTGAGATTTTCGTTAAGTAACGAATCTGAAAATTTTATCTTTAAATAGATCGTGGTGTCACATGGATTTAGTAAATAAAACTTAACTTTTTCTCTAACACATTTGTTTTAGTTTTGTCACAACTTAGCCGATTTATTTGACGCACTTAGGGACCGAACCAAGGGCCGAACTAAACTAAACTAATTGTTTTAGAGTATCGGTGACCTAGTTTCCAAAAAGTCTAATATCGTAAATTATGTGTTTATATTTTGAACGCATTGACCTAATAAAGTTGACCACTTTAACATAAGAATTTACTTTCAAACGTCATTATTTTAAATGAAGCTCAAGCACACACTAGGAACGAATTGTAAATATTTAGTTTATAATTTTAGTTTAGTAATTACGGATTATTTTACATAGGTTGGGATAAAGTCTTTTGCTCATTTTGTGCCACTACAATTGCTATTATGTTATCATTACTTGATGTGATTTTATAGTCCATCTTATTCTTTTAATCATTTAAACTAATCTCGGGGATGAGATCTTGATTTGTTTTAAAAAAATGGAAGCAAGTACTTTTCTTATTCAAATATTACGAGGTTTGCCTAAGTAGCTATAACCCACTATGCCCATCTTTATATGATTGTTTTTTATAGATTGTTAGCGCGTCATTAGATATGAATGATCTACCTTGGGATTAACAAATAAAACCGTTCGGGGCAAGTAGGCTTGCATAGTTTAACGGCTTGCCGAAAAACGACGAACGTATTCTCCACTTGGATCCATAGATGTTTAGGGTTGAACATTACATTGGGCACAATCATTCATATTGTATTTGGATTTTTACATATTATTGTTTAGCTTCGGGTGTCATTTGGTAAAAATGGTAAGCTTAGTGCATTTCGTATACTTTTTGTAAATTGTATTCGTTACTTCTATTACAGGAAATATTGCTATCGATTCATTATATTTTAAACCTATAATTTCACCAACTTTATTGTGAAGTTTAAACATGTTTCCTCAAGTCAAATAAGGTGAGTCATGGGTGCATTGGATGGTCATCTTTTGAAAGGTCATATCACTACAAAGATTTGAAGGCATTATCATTTTGGAGATATTTTATTATATTGTGAAATTTTTTCTTTTCAAGCTGAACAAAATTAAGCCTTTGGGGCTTTTGTAAAAACCATTTATGAAATCCAAGTATCAGTTTACAAAACGACTCTTTTAGAGGTGTTCTAATCTCTTGTGCTATTAATCGCATGAAGTAATACCCCGGATATCCTATTCTGCTTGCTGACCATTTTGGGGGTGTTACAGATTGGTATCAGAGCTCAGGTCATAGAGAAACCAGGGAAATTTGTTTTTACTTGGTTCTTTAACTGCTTTTCAAAACATTGTGTATTCAAAGTTTTTCAAAGGGACATTCATGCAAACGGGTAGTGTTGCATCTAGTTTGCATCTAATATACATGCTTACATGCCATGCATCATTTTAGCATTAGTTGATTATACTAAGTGCTTACATAGGTTATATACGTGTTAATATTATAGTAGTATTTATCGTTTATCTTATATAAATATACTTATACAAGTTTATATTTTTGTTACAGATTAGCCATGTCCATTCAGATAACAGATCGTCTGCAGTCCTATAGGTCCATATCCTTTGATTCGAATAAACTATCATGGTGGCATTTACTTGTGAATGCCAGTGAGCTTCCGAGATGGACCCCTACGAGGAGGTTGCCCAACAAGGGCAGGCACCACCACTGTCACCTGCTTATGTACCTGATCCATGGGAGCTTGGTGACGAGATGTACGGTATACTGTTCTTGAACCCAGACGACCAAGAGTACATGCACATAGATGATTGACATTCAGGTGAGGACAGCCTTTATGCTTAACGATGCTTCAGCAATGGCTAAGTCTCAGGACACATTGATAGACTCGGTGAGTCGATGGAGGAGGGATTCTATTGCATATCCAGATGAGAATGAGAGGATGAGATGAGGATTCTGGAGGCAGGATCCCGAGGAGACCATACTATCTACCCTAATGAGGGAGAGGATGGGCGCTGATGAGCCCTCCGATGATGACGACGATGATGATGATACTGTGATAAAGGATATGAGTCATACTGCGGAGGAGGAGGAGCACTAGCTACCGGCCGAATCTTATGCTTCGGTACCTATTATTGACATTTTCCCTAGGTTGGGATACAAAGGCATTTGAGACTGATGAGTCTGCACCTACACCTAGATCACCTCAGACTAGGGTCCCTTTTTCAAAAAAGTCTTCCGTATATAGGGCAGGAAGATGTACAGATTGAGACAACTATGTAAGCCCATACATAGAGGCATTGCATTGCTGAGCATGCTGCCGCACCTTTACCACCCACCCAGCCATGCCTATAGACCAGGCACCAATAGGTCACTAGGGCAGCCATGATTCGTATCAGAGATGACATCCTCGAGGAGGACATGCCACCTCGAAGGAGATTTGTACTTATGGGCTCCCCCACCTGGGTGTGACGTAGCAGAGAGTTCTGCTGCTGTTGCTATTGAGGCAGGACAGGGTTCGATTCATAGTCCTGGTTTGATGCCGAAATATTGTAGAGCTGGCTGATAGAGCAGAGGATGTTGGTTATGTTAGAGCTTTACAGGCTTCTGAGCATAGGATAATGCCTTCCATTGAGGAAGTCAACTTGAGGGTCAGCTACCAGGCACAGGTTTGCAGGCAAGAGAGTGCTGATTTCTATACAGAGCTTCTTGACGCTCAGACTGACCGCAGAGACATTAGACTCGAGATTGATGTAGTGAGGTCCTGGGGTCTGGCTTACGTGATAGAGTTGCGTTGTGGTACGTCAGGCTTACCTTAGTTTTGAGGCTCAAAATAGGGCATTATTGGCAAACACGAACTTGAGACAAACTAGAGACTCACTCATGTGTTGTTCGGAGTTGGCAGCGCCAGAGAGAGTTGAGGATGATGCAGTCAGAAGATGATATGTATTCCATGTAACTAGTGGCTTAGAGCTCAAAAATGATTCAATTGAGGACACCGACAGCAGCTGTTAGTTGTGCTTTTCATTTCTAGCTATCTTGTATAGTCTATTAAGTTTTATGGGTAACTCCCAGCTAATAGACTCTAGGATCGTATTTTCATTTTCTGTACTAGATCATTAGTGGTCATTTTGTATTCAAACAAATCATGTATGATTCGACATTATGTTATGAAATGTTGATGTTTTATGTTATGAGTGACATCATTTGTTATTTATTCATTCTCCATTGTGCTGTGGTGTAGTTATTATACCCATTTGAATCGACATTGTGATTATATCTCACGTACATTGTATTCTTGTGATTAATAGAATCATGCATGTAACAAGACAAGGAATAAACGACACCATAACTCCATAATCTATTCAAGCTATGATCGATCGGGCAATCCAAAGAAACTCTACCCATACTCAGGATGATCCAAGCCAAAATTCAGGTGGAGGACCCAGAAGGCCTGTGCAACCTGCACGTGTCTGTTCCTAAACTGATTTCATGAAAACCAACCCTTGAACTTCAAGGGAACTGAAGGCATTGTTGGCTTGCCTCAATGGCTCAAAAAGATAGAATTGGTATTTCACATTAGCGGTTATGCATTGACAATCGAAGTGAAGTACCAGATACCTGCACTTTGCTAGGTGTTACACTATCCTGGTGGAATGGTCATGTGAGAACTTAGGTCATGAGCTGACTATGCTATGATTGGGGAATCTCAAGAAGAAAGTGATACGGACAAATTGTTTTTTTTTAATCCAAAAGCTTTGAAATCAAGTATATTGAAATTGAACTGTGGGAATCTTAGGTCAGGGAATTGATGTTGTAGAATATACTCAGACGTTTTTTCGTTTCCAAGAATCAGCCCTTGATGTGCACCAAATTTCTTGTGATGAGACCGAAAAGGTCTGACAGTACATCAGTGGACTTCCTGATAACATTCATGGGAATGTCAAGGTCTGCAAGACCTAAAACTCTTGATGATGCTATCGAGTTGGCCAACAACTTGATGGATAAGAAACTATGCACTTATGCAGAAAGGTAGAATGACAACAAAAGGAAGGCTGATGATTCATCAGAAACAATCAACAAACCCACAAGAAGCCAAAATGTTAGCCAGGGCATTACACTGTTGGCCCTGGGTGAAAAGAAGGTATATATAGGAATCTACTCTATGCACCAAGTGCCAATTAACAACCATTAATCGGAATTGCTACACCCAAGTATGGGAAACTGCAAGAGGTTTGTTCATACTACCAATGATTGTCGGGGTCATACCAACAACAAAAACAAAACAATCAAAAAGGCGGAGCCTGCTATGAATGTGGTAACACTGGACACATAAAGAAGAATTGCCCAAAATTAAAGAACCATGGGAATGGCAACAGAAATGGCACAGCTCAAGGAAGAGTTATGCTAATGGAGGAAGAGATCTATCCTGACTCTAACGTCATCACGAGGTACGTTTCTCCTCAACAACCGTTATGCTACAATTTTGTTTGATACTGGTGCGGATAGAAGCTTTGTATCTAATACCTTTAGTGTCTTGATTAACATTACCCCCACTACGTTAGAAAGTCATTATGATGTAGAATTAGCTGATGGTAAAATCATAGGAGTTAACACCATAATTTGTGGTTGCACTCTAAACTTCATGAACCACCCTTTCAGCATCGACTTGATGCCGGTCCCACTCAGTAGTTTTGACGTCATTATTGGGATGGACTGGTTAACGAAGTATCATGGAGTGATCATCTGTGACGAGAAGATTGTACGTGTTCCGTTCGGAAGAGAGATGTTAATTTTTCAAGGCAATGGGAACAACCAAAGGGAAGAATCCCGACTTAATATCATTTCGTGCACTAAAGCACAAGAGTATTTGTCAAAGGGATGTGACGTCATTTTGGCACACATTACCACGAAGGAAGCCAAAGACAAGTCGGAGGGGAAGAGACTTGAGGACGTGCCGATTGTCAGAGACTTTCCTGAAGTTTTTCCTAAAGACTTGCCGGGTATTCCACCAGCTCGACAAGTAGAATTCCAAATTGATTTGGTACCGGGTGCTGCACCTCTAGCACGGGCGCCTTATCGGCTAGCACCATCCAAAATGAAAGAACTGGCAGAACAACTTCAAGAACTATCCGACAAGGGATTTATAAGACCCAGCTCTTCACCCTGGGGAGCCCCGGTCTTGTTTGTCAAGAAGAAAGACGGATCATTTCGTATGTGCATCGATTATCGTGAACTGAACAAGTTAACAATGAAGAACCGTTATCCACTTCCTAGAATTGATGACTTGTTCGATCAACTTCAAGGGTCGAGTATCTATTCGAAAATCGACTTACGATCAGGTTACCATCAGTTGAGAGTTCCCGAAGAAGACATTCCCAAGACCACGTTTAGGACGCGTTATGGGCATTATGAATTTCAAGTAATGCCTTTTGGTTTGACAAACGCACCGGCGGTATTTATGGACCTCATGAATCGGGTGTGCAAACCTTATTTGGATAAGTTTGTGATTGTCTTTATCGACGATATACTAATTTATTCAAAGAACAAGGAAGAGCATGAAGAGCATCTCAAATTAATTTTGGAGTTGCTTAAGAAAGAGGAGTTGTACGCAAAATTTTCCAAGTGTGAATTTTGGATTCCAAAAGTACAGTTTCTCGGACACGTGATTGATAGCAAAGGCATTCACGTAGACCCAACAAAGATTGAGTCAATTAAAGATTGGGCGTCTCCTAAGACTCCAACAGAGATCCGCCAATTTTTAGGACTTGCCGGTTACTACCGCATATTTATCGAGGGGCTTCCCAAGATGCGAAGTCAATGACTAAGCTGACTTAGAAGAATGTAAAGTTTGACTGGGGAGAGAAGAGAAGCCGCATTTCAATTGACTAAACAAAGCTGTGCAATCCTACCCTTCTGGCACTTGCTTAAAAGTATTAGAAAACTTCATTGTTTATTGCGATGCTTCGCATAAGGGTTTGGGTGCCGTACTTATGCAAAACGAGAAAAGTTATAGCCTATGCTTCTCGACAACTGAAGATCAATGAGAAAAACTACACCACTCATGATCTGGAACTTGGAGCTGTGGTGTTCGCTCTTAAGATGTGGAGACATTACTTAAACGGGTACAAAGGTGCACCGTATTACCGACATAAGAGTTTACAACACTATCTTGATCAAAATGAGTTGAACATGTGGCAATGGCGTTGGTTGGAATTTCTTATGATTACGATTGTGACATTGTTATCACCCGGGTGAGAGGCGACGTATAGTAGCTGATGCATTAAGAAGAATAAGAAAGGGTTAAACCTTATGGGTCCGAGCCTTAGTCATGCACTATTGCTGAACCTTCATAAAAATCCTAGAAGCTCAAACAGAAGTATTCATAAAACCTAAAAACCTCACTGCTGAAGATGTTGGAGGTATGCTTCGACAAGACCTTACAAAGAAAAGATTGAAACCCCGTGCGGACGGAACCTTATGTTTAAACAATAAAAGCTGGTTACCGTGTTATGGCGACTTAAGGACTCTAGTCATGCACGAGTCTCATAAGTCAAAATATTCTATTCATTCAGGTTCTGACAAGATGTATCAAGACTTGAAGCAGTTGTATTGGTGGCCTAACATGAATGAGAATATTGCCACATATGTTAGCAAGTGTCTGACTTGTTCTAAAGTCAAGGCAGAGCATCAAAACCTTCTGGTTTTCTAGTCCAACCAAAGATTCCAGAATGGAAGTGGGAGAAAATTACCATGGATTAGCCCCCCCCACCTCACCTAACTCCCCCATGAAGACAAAACGTTATGTTACCATTTGGAGTGATCGCTTTGATCGTCTTACTTTATACCGCTAACTTTCTCGCAATGAGTAGAAAAATGATCCAAATGGAGAACAGAAGTTGATGTAGCTGTACATGAAGGAGGTTGTCACCAGACATGGTGTGGACTGTTTTTTCATCTGCGATCTTGATGGAAGTTTACTGCACTGTTGCTAAAAAGCACTTATTAAGGAATTGGGAACTCGATTGGACATGAGTACGGCCTATCATCTCGAAACTGACGGTCAAAGTGAAAGGACTATCCAAACTTTAGAAGACATGTTACGCGTTTGCATGTTAGACTTTGGAAAGAATTGTGATAGACACTTACCGTTAGTAGATTCTCTTACAACAAAAAGTTATCATTCCAGCATAAAGGTTGCACCATTCGACGGCCATATTATGGACTAAAGTGGTCTTTCACCTATGTGTGGCGCAGTAGGTTGAGGTATGCTCAGCTCTACTGGTCCTGCAATAATGCATGAACAAACGAGAAGATCGTCCAAATCAAAAGCAGATCCAAGACGCTCGTGACCGACAGATTAGCTTATGCAAAAATCAGACGGTAAACCAATGGTTATTCCAATTTGGTGACCGGTCATGTTAAATGTTTTACCTTGGAAAAGGAGTTGTGCATTTTTGCAAACGGGGGAGGTTAAACCTAGTATGGTCGGCTCCTTTCTGGTATCGTCGAGCGTCGGAAACTGCTTTTATAAATTGAGCTACCATAATATTAAGCCGAGTTCTTAAACTCGTTTCACGTGTCTAATCTGAGAAGTGCATGTCGATGAATCACTGTGAATTCCGTTGGATAAGAACTAAAGTGGTTGATGACAAACTCCACTTTGTGGAAGAACCAGTAGAAGTTATGGATCGTGAAATCAAAAAATTGAAGAGAAGTCTCATTCCCATCATTAAGGTTAGTAGAATTCTCTTACAACAACAGTTACCATACCAGCATAAAGGTTGCACCATTCGAGGCCCTATATAAGGACTAATGTGCTCGATCACTATTGTGTGGGCAGAAGTTGGAGATGCTCCAGCTTATGAGTCACTGCAATATTCATGAAACCACGAGAGATCGTCCAAATCAAAATGCAGATTCCAAAGTCCGCTAGTGACCGCGACAGTTTAGCTTATTATGCAAACATCAGACGTAAACCAATGGTATTCCAAGTTGGTGACCGGGTCATGTTAAAAGTTTTACCTTGGAAAGGAGTTGTGCATTTTGGCAAACGGGGGAAGTTAAACCCTAGGTATGTCGGCTCCTTTCAGGTCAACGAGAGAGTCGGACTTGCTTATTATAAACGTGAGCTACCAAATAATTAAGCGAGTTTTTCATAACACGTTTCACGTGTCAAATCTGAAGAAGTGCATGTCCGATGAATCACCTGTGATTCCGTTGGAAGAACTACGTGTTGATGACAAACTCCACTTTGTGGAAGAACCAGTAGAAGTTATGGATCGTGAAATCAAAAAATTGAAGAGAAGTCTCATTCCCATCATTAAGGTTGATTGTGAACTCTATCGAGGTCCGAGTTTACCTGGGAACCAGTCGAGATCAATTCAAGCGGAAGTACCCACATCTCTTCACCAAGACCGCACCGTCGTCAAGTGTCGTGTCTTAAGCCTTGAGGACAAGGCTCATTTAACGGGGGAAGACTATATCACCTCGTGATTTCAGGTCATGTTACGACTCCGAGTCTCCATTATTTAATTATTTCTTTTTAGACTTTAGCTTATTTCGCGTAGCTTCCATTTAAACCGCATTAGTTAAATCGCGTAGGCACAAAAATTCAACGTTTAGCTAGAAACGTCAACTACACTCATTAAGACCTTACACGATCCCCTCATTTTCGTTAATTAATTTACTCTACGACAAGAAAAGGTTACATGATCCCGTCCATTTAATTTTAATCAGGTAAAATCCATTTTATTAAACAATTACACAAAATTTTAAATTCTATAATTTAAGAATCTTAAAATTAAATTAGATAAAAAACCATTGTGTTTCCTACAATTTAGCAAAATTAATCATGTACTCTTTGTTAAATTCCTAAAAACCGTTTGATGCAAATAAAAGGTACTTAAACCATTAAAAAACAATAACTGATAACACTTTTGGAGAACAACCATAATTCTTTTGTGAATACCCTACACACACTCTATGAATTTATTGCGCTGCTCCCTATGGTATTGCTCCTACGAAATCAAAAGTAAACACCTTTATATTCCTATGCCTTGACCATTTACAAGTCCCAAATATCCTTTACCATGTATGTGTTTACATAAGAATGTTACTTAGGAATGAGTTACTATACATGCCAAGATATACTAGTATATAGAGCTTTTCACACCCTTGCAATACTCAGATAAGCAATGCAACGCATCATAGAATAAATTCTGTAGACTCATTACTCTCTCACTTTGGTTTTCAGTGTTCTCTTGGTTTGACTTATACACAACAAACATGCAAACCCACGACCTTTGTAACATTTATCAACTACCAAAACCTCTAACCCTAACTAGGTTCTTGGGTGTTTTATTTTCCTGTTGTTCGAGCATTAAGGCAGCAAGTGAAGGTGGTGTTGGTTCACAAGGGGTGCAAACGGTTGCGAGTAATCTTCTGTTTGGGTATTTTGATTGTATACGCAATGGGTAAAAAGGTTGAGTATTCGTCAACTTTTTTGGGCAAGTTCGTGTGCGTTCCATCCTGTTTTTGTTGGACAGTTTCTCTATGTGTCATAGCCTTGAGTGCCTGTGGAGCTCGATTATTTCTTGTTATCGACCTTATCAACTCTTTCTCCATAATTGTGTGCTTGAAATGTTAGGAACAAAAACCCATTTTATACTTTTCTGAGATATATATCGTAACATCCAAACCCTTATAAATTGGTCATTGACTAAAAAGACATGGTCCAGGCTCAATCTAGAGGTAATCAGTTTAGAAAATTTCCTGCCGTTTGTAGTTTATAACTCATTAGTTGACGTTAGGAAACAAAACGCATATGTATCTTGATAGTATAAAACAAAACCCTACGCTTGTAACTTTTGTGTCATTTACGACCTCCTAGACGGTTAAGCATATAAGCGGAGCTTAATTATTTTCATAAATAGACATACTACGCAAGTATTTATGCCCCTGGAATCCTTAGTTTAGTCAAGTAAATAAGAAGTTAAGTTAGGTCTCAAAGTAGGGCAGTATAACTATTCATTTTTCCCACGTTTTGTTAAAAACGACCAGCGAAGTGTTTTCTTTGAATTATTATGGCCAATTTACTAAGTGAAATGACAAACCAAATAATGATAAACAAAGCCTGAAGTACCAAATTTAAGTTAGAATTAAAAAACACGCCCTTTACGTTTAGTAACTGATCACAACTATCGGCATGTGTACTCGGCTGTTCGTCACAGGTGTCGAAAAACTGTCGACACTTGTGTGCCAATCCAGTGGGCTACTGCCACCGTGGTGAACACCCACCTTTCTACCCCCTTTTGACCCTGTTAACGACCCCGACACACAAAATTTATAAAAGATAAATTAAGGCCAGTATGTCTTAGTTTACTAAGGTACCTTTGTTTCGTCCTAAGATTGAGTAACGAGGTTACAATCTAAGCCCAAAACTCTGACCATGCAAATGTCACATGCTGAAATAAACCTTTATTATTCTAAGTCTGAAAACTGTCTTAGCGAGACGCATACTTTAGCCTCGTTTTTAACCCGTTAAACGACTTCGTTGGACAAAACTTAAAAGATGAAAGCTATAGACGGGCTATCCGAGATGTCAAATGTATTTTTACTTTTCATTATCGTTAACTAACGAATTCGTAATTAAATTGTAAAACTCCAAGTCGTCAAATATTAAAATTAAACTTTACTTACCCTTAACTCAATTAGTTAAACGTCAACGTTTCGTCTAATTATTTGACACGCTTAGAGACTAAACCAAGGGCTGATCTAAACTAATGTTTTAGAGTATAGGTGACCTAGTCTCCAAAAAGTCCAAAGTCGTAAATTGCGTACTTATATTTTGACCACGTTGACCCAATAAAGTTGATCATTTTAACACGAGAAATTGTTTTCAAACATCGTTATTTTAAATAGAGCTTAAGCACACACTAGAGATGAGATTGCAAGTATTTAGTTTATTATTTTCCGTTTAGTAAATATGTATTATTTCTATATAGGTTGCGGATAAAGTCTTTTGCATCGTTTTTCGTGTCACTACCTTGCTATTCCGTTATCATTACTTAATGTGAGTTTATAGTCCCCACTTTTATATTTTTTCAATCATTTATCAAATATCGGGAATGAGATCATGTTTGTTTTACAAAATGGATGCAAGTACATATTAAGTTCAAATATTACGAGTTTGGCTTCACGTATGCTATTACCACTATGCACCGTCATCATGAAAATGTCATTGCATATATGTAGTTGTTATTTGCTTTTTGTGAGCTGCGAATGTTATGAATAGATCTATTTTGGGATTACATCCCCGTTCGGGCCAATGTAGCACTTGCTAGTTTTAACCGGTTGGCCAGAAAACACATCGATTGTATCCATTTGAATCATAGATGTTACGGTGTTTGAACATCTACATTGGGCACCATCATTCATATGTATTTGATATACATACATTGTTTAGCTTCATTGTCATGAGCTTAGTGCATAACGTAATACATTTTTGTGATATTGTATTCATTACTTTATTACGTGGAAATCTTGCTATCCGCTTCATTTAATTTATAAACCTATAAATTCACCAACATTATTGTTGATAGTTTAAACATGTTTCTCAGGTCAATAAGGTGCAAGTCATGGGTACATTAAATGGTCGTCTTTTAAAGTCATATCACTACAAAGATTTACGTGCATTACATTTTGGGATATTGTTATGCTGTGAAATCTTTACATTATCAAGTTAAAAAATCTAAGCCTATGGGCTTTTGTAACAAACCATTTATGAATATCACCTAATGTATATGTTTTCTATGACTCTTTTGATGGTTGTTCTGTATAATCTGTGCTATTGATCTATGAAGTAATACCCCCAGAATATCATATTCCGCTGCGACCCATTTTGGAGGTGTTACAGTCCTAGGTGCCAAGAAGTCATGGGGGTACCATTGCTCAGACTAGGTCTGAGAGGGTACTTACACCTTCCTATGATTCACCTCTCCTAGGAGGTAACACACCTAGAAGTGATGAGGAAAGAATTGAACAAGATGATTTGACGGATTTTGTACCACCAACACCCCATGATTCACCTCTCTCAGGAGGTCACACACCTGGAAGTGATGAGGGTAAACCTAACATAAATGAATTGATGGATACTTGTACAACTGTTAAACAGGTTTTGCCTGGAAACATCAATGAACTGCTCAGATTGGTGATCAGGAAAGAAAAAAAAAAAAAAAAAAAAAAACTGAAAATATAAGGTTAAAATTAGAAATAGAAGCTAGGCAAGAGAACTTTGGGATGTAACTCTTCAGATGGTACCTCCAGAGAAAGAGTTTAGATGAGGAGTAGGTTATCCAACCAGGGGAGGAAAAGGGACAGGACAAAGCCATATGTTTGATCGATGTGACTTGGTTAAGTTTGATATGGTTAATGCATGGAAAATGCATGAAGTGATACTGAAACTCAGGGGATGATACTAACCCCGAAACTCAAATTATACACATGGGGTTACAGTTAATAATGCTAGTATTGTTGTTAAGTGGTTGTTGGACCTTCAATGTTAGTACTGTGATCTTTTACAAGTCTGCTAGGGGTTTTTTAAAGATGAAGAGGATGAACTATGCTGATTACACTTATGGCTATTAGGATGCACATGCCAATAAACAACCTTGTATGTGATTCTGATGTGAAGAAGAATCCAAGGAGAGTAACGCCAATAACAATAGTACAAAAGCCATGACAAAGGTAAGGGAAGATGGTGGAGCCTGAACCTACTCCAAAGAACCCTATAAAGGCTCAGATTCAAAGGGAAGCAGAGATTGCTTAAAGACTGTTTGAAGAAGAACAAACAGTTTGAGAGAGAGCAAAGGATTGCTAGGGAAAGAGCTGCCAGAAACAAGGGCCAAAGGATGCAGCATTGATTTATAACAAATGGAAGATATTTAGCAAGGATGGATGCCTGATGATATTAATAGCAGTAAGACATCAGACTAGAAGAAAGAAAACAATTCACCATTGAAGAAAAATCTAGAATGTTAGTGGAAATGATTGTTGAAAGGAAAAGGTTCTTTGCTGCACAGAGAGCTAAACAAATTAGAAACAAGCCACCAACCAGAGTTCGACTCAGAAACAAGATGGTTACTTATCTAAAACGCATGGACAAGTACACTCACAATCAGATGAAGAGCAAGAGCTTTGAAGAAATTCAGAAGCTGTATGAAAGGGAGTAGAAGTGGATCAATGACTTTGTTCCTATAGATTTTGAAGTGGTTAAAGACAGTAGAAAAGGTAATCTTAAAGCAGTAGAAAAGAAAACATATTGTAGGAAAAGAACAAGTGAAAAAGTTGATGATGAAAGTGTCAAGAGACAAAAGATAGAGGATGATGCTGAGAAGGAAGCACTTAGAGCTTATTTGGATATAATTTCAGGAGATGATGAAGCTGTAAATGTTGAATCATTAGCTACAAAGTATCCAATAGTTGATGGATGACACAATGCTCTATCAAAAGACAATATGTATTATTGAGTTCATCGGGGTGGATGGAGCCAGTATAAATCTTACAAGATATTTACAGAAATGCTTAATGATTTTGATAGGCAAGATGTGTTAGATTTATATAGGCTGGTTAAAAAAAGATTTAAGACTGCTAGCCCAGAAGGATATGATAGATTACTTTGGGGAGATCTCATTACTGTATTTGAACCAAGTGAAGATGATGACACCTGGAAAGCTCAACAAGACTACACATTGATCAGCTGGAGATTATTTGATTCATGTGGAGTTCATGTATTACTGATGGATACTGGAATTGCTATTCACATGCTGATAGAGAAGATATATCCTTTTATACAAGAGATGCTTTCAAGAATGCTGAGTAGAAGATTAGAAGTTGATCATGAGTGTGAATGGAAAATGCCTAAGAGTCTTCTAGGTTTACAAGATCACAACTTAAGAAGTAGAAGAGTGGTTGGATACATCCTCCTAGTGATCAAGATGCATGTAATGAAGAAACTTAATGATTAACAAGATGAATATCAAGTTTAGGGGAGGATTGTTGGGAATTAGAGGCTTCTACAACTTAATGCTGCTGGTTTAAGTTTGATCACTTGCTGAAGATTAGAGAAAACAGTCTAAGTTGTTAGTACTGTTAGTTTAATAGTTAGTGTTGCCAGTACAAAGTGTTAGTACTGTCAGTTTATTAGTACTGTTAGTTATATAGTTAGTACTGTTAAAGTGATATGCATGAGATATATTAGGAATAGATATACATTAATCACTTGACGCATTTTGTAAGCCCATTAGGTTTCCTTGGTGTATAAAAGGAACCCTATAACGGCATAGATCTAGATATGATCTAGATATCAAGTTTTATATAGTTTTCATAGCAAATATAGTTAGTATTCATAGTTTCAAGGTTATTCTGTAACTTTGATTGTGTTTAATATATTGAAAGTTTAGCAAGATCTTGTTTTACTGTTTCATTGTTCTTCTTAGTATTACAAGCTAGATTCCGCATAGTTTGTAGTATTTACAATCTTAGTTTCTACTATAGTTGTTTTGGATCTATCCAACATAACTAAGCTTTAACAAGCTAAGTAAGATCTGTTCAAAATGGATCAACAAGTGGTATCAGAGCTTGTTGAGAAACTTTGAATAAGAAGAACACTACATCTATACAAGATCTCATATTTAAAGAAAAGATGAAGTCACAATCAGAAACTACCCAAACAGTGTCTGCACTAAAACTTCCAGTACTCAAAACTGGAGACTATGATCTCTAGAGCATGAGAATGGAGCAATATCTCACTCACACTGATTATGATCTTTGGGAGGTTATTGTGAATGGTGATGCACCTACTATTGCATCAGCTAGTGCATCAGCTAGTGCTGGTACTGAAGGTCCCATTCCACCTAAAATTGCTGAACAAAAGCTAGCAAGAAAGAATGAATTGAAAGCAAAAAGCACTCTATTGTTGGCCATTCTTGATGAGTACCTATTGAAGTTTCATGGAATCAAGGATGCAAAGACCTTATGGGAAGCAATCAAGGCTAGGTTTGGAGGCAACAAAGAATCAAAGAAAATGCAGAAAACCATTCTGAAGCATAAATATGAGAATTTTACTTCATCAAGATCTGAAGGACTAGATAAAACCTATGATAGGTTTCAGAAACTCATCAGCCAATTGGAAATTCATGGTGAAGTTATCTCTCAGGAAGATGCAAATCTGAAGTTGCTGAGAAGTCTACCATCAGCTTGGAACAATATTGCTTTAATAATGAGAAATAAATCTGATCTAGACACATTGAGCATGGATGATTTGTATAATTATCTGAAGGTGTATGGATCTAAGATTAAAGTCTAATCAAGCTCAAGCTCAAACTCTCAGAATGTGGCTTTTATATCTTCAGAAAACACTAGGAGTACTAATGAAGCAGTTAATACTGCTCATGAAGTTTCTACTGCTAGTTCACAGGGACAATCTTCTTCCTCAACTTATGTTGATGATGTCATGTTTTCCTTATTTGCTAATCAATCTAATAGTCCATAATGGGACAATGAAGATCTGAAGCAGATTGATACTGATGATCTTGAAGAGATAGATCTCAAATGGCCGGTGGCCATGCTTACTGGTATGTGTTTAATTACACATACCTTTGACCACTAAAACCAGACTTAAATGACTAAAAACGTACCAAAAATACATTGTATTTGTATGTTTTGCATTTGTATTATGCAGCAAATGGATATCCAAGAAAATGACAAAATCAAAGCCAAAACGACAAAACCGAGCACGAGAACGGAAAGAGCATGAAAGAAAAGTCAAAGTCAAATTAAGTCAAAGTCAAACCCGGGAAGTGGATTTGGAAAGAGCATCGAAAACCAAACCCGAAAACCTAAACTGCCAAAAGTAGGCCCACCCGTACCCACCTACTGGGCCCGAGACATCCTACTTATACCTTATACACCCTAAAACTAAATAAAAAGCCCAAGTTCTTTTATCTATACTCGGCCCAACAACAATGAGCCAAACACCAACACCTTATAACCCCGTTCATAGTTTGCCCCCTTTATAACACCCCCGTTAGTCCTTTAAGGACTAACGGTGCAAACCATTCCCAAACCTCAAGGACCAAAGTTGCACAACTTAAGGAGCATCCCTGCAATTCATTTATACACTTTCAGGGGCTTGTTTTGCCCATTTCCCAAACTTCAAAAATTGCGGGAACACTGTACATCCCTTTCAGTTACCCTGTCCTCACAACCCGCCAAAAAACCAGAGGTACTGTTCCACTTTCTTCTCACCCTTGTCGACCTTATCCCTCCCCTTATTGCCACCTTGGCAATTGTTAGCCTCAAAATATTGAGTCGAACAATGGAAGTTCGTTCATAACTATATTAGGTTTCGGTCACTAAATTAATATACGTTGTAATAGGCTAGACGGGTAAACGGGCTCTTATTTGTAATCTAATCGGTCACGTGTATCGGGCGAAAGCCCAAGTAAACCCGAGCCCGGCCTGTAGAATTACTAAAGGCATGCAAGCCTTTTAGTCTTAACTATAAATACCCCTCTCCAAGGATGGAGAGGGTGTTGGTTCATTTGTAACTTTTCATTTGCAAGTAATCCTTCCACTTTTTCTCTCTTTCTCTCTCAAGCAAATCGCAACCACCACAAACACCACTAATCTTCTTCTTATTTATTTTGTGCTATCAAGACATTGAAGTGAAGTGATTTTATTGGTTCCGACATTTGGTATCAGTCGCCTCGGGTGGATAGTGATTGAATTTCGTGTTTTATAAGCTTAAATAGCTTATTTCGTGGCTTATAAGCACACGAAGTAGTGGTTTATTTCAGTTTTTAGAAGAAAATCGTGTACTTTTGTGCTTATTGTTCTTCCTAGATTATGTCTTAGCAATTTCGTAGCTTGAATCTCATTTCTTTTGTTTTACTTTTGATTTTCTATGTTGCGTTTTGTCTAAGAAGGTTGTTGTTTGATCCGAAAAGCTTGTACTTTATTGTTTAGAATACTTGTAATAGCTTAGTTAGGTAAGTGGTTAGCTTATTTCATAAGCAATTTGGAAGATTTGGGCTTATTCGAAAGTTTGAAGTATTATTTCTTCATTGTGTTTTGTAAAAAGCTTCATTGCGTTTTGTGGAAGAGACAATAACGAGTACAACTCGAAAGCGACCTTGAAAATGACACTTTGTACTTGTTGCGTTTTGTCTCAGAATGTTGCGTTTTGTTAAAACCATTGCGTTTTGGTCCTGCATTTTGTCTCCTGCGACTTGCCTCAAAGCTGCGTTTTGCTTTTGTCTTTTGCTTATTTGAAGACCTTCTTGCGTTTTGCCTAGGAGAAACTCTACCCATTTCAATATTTGGTTGCGTTTTGTCTAAAGACATCACTGCGTTTTGCTTCAAGACATCACTGCGTTTTGCTTCAAGACATCTTGCGTTTTGTCTAAAGACATCACTGCGTTTTGCTTCAAGACATCACTGCGTTTTGCTTCAAGACATCTTGCGTTTTGTCAAGACATCTTTGTGTTTTGTCTAAATAAGACTGCGTTTTGTCCATTGAAAACCCTTGTTTTGAAAACCTAATTTCCCGAAAGAATTTTCGACCTTATTTGGGAATCTGTTAATCATTGTCTAATCAAAACATAACATCAAGACAAACAAACTTGAAGGACTTTGGACTTTAATTCGGACTATAAGGACAATTAATCAACAACAACAAACATAATCAACAAACTTTAACAACATCAATTAACTTTTCACGGTTTCCTCTTGATTTTGTAAAATCCCGCGAAAGAACTCAATTTCTCGGTTTAAATCTTTGACTTGTAAAATCCCGTGGAAATTAATTACTTCAATTAATCACAGATTCAATCACAACACATCTACTTAAGATCCACTTTATCACTTCTTAATTTACAAATCATTCATCATGACAACTCCAATTGTAACTTCCACAACCGACAGTCAAATGCATAACAACATAATGGCAGCTGGTTCAAGGGATCGTCCACCAATGCTTGCAACAGGACGATATGCACAATGGCGATCACGGTTCTTACGATACATTGATACAAGACCAAATGGTGATGCCTTACGGAAGTGCATTCTCAAAGGTCCTTACACTCCAACGATTGTCACAACTCTAGCTGTTCCTGCAACAGAGGATTCTCCAGCAGTTCCTGAACAAACAACAATCGAGACAGTTATGAATATGACTCCTGAGAACAGAGCTCATTTTGAATCAGAAAAAGAAGCGATTCATTTAATATTGACTGGAATTGGAGATGAAATATACTCAACTGTTGATGCATGTCAGACAGCTCAAGAAATGTGGGAAGCCATCGAAAGGCTACAACAAGGTGAATCACTCAATATTCAAGATGTCAAGACAAACTTATTTTGGGAGTTTGGTCAATTCACCTCTCACGATGGAGAAACAATTGAGTCTTACTACACAAGATTCTACAAAATGATGAATGAAATGATCAGAAACAATTTGACAGTTGCAACGATGCAAGTCAATGTTCAATTTCTTCAACAACTTCAACCAGAATGGTCAAGATTTGTCACAATTGTGAAGCAACAACACAAGTTGGATGAAGTTTCATACCATAAGCTCTTTGACATTCTGAAACAATACCAAAAGGAAGTTAATGAACTCCGTGCTGAAAGAATGGCCAAGAATGCTAACCCATTAGCACTTGTTGCTACTGCTCAAACACTTCAAGACCCTTATTACCAAACATCAAAACCTCACAAATCATATGCACCAACATCAAAAGCTTCACTTCCAACCAGATCTCATGCAACTACAAGATACAAAGGCAAAGAGATAGCCATACCAATCACACCACCATCTGAGTCAGCTTCTGAAGAAGACAGTGATCCTGAACAAGCTCAGAAGGATAAAGACATGCAGAAAAATTTGGCTCTCATTGCAAAGTACTTCAAGAAACTCTACAAACCTACCAACAACAACCTCATAACTTCCTCAAACACCAGAAACAAGAATGTGGATACTACTCTAAGGTACAAGAATGACAATCAGACTGGACAGTTTGGGAATCAAAGGGTAGTGAATGTTGTTGGGACTAGGGAAACTGTAGGTGGTCCAGTAGTGCAACAGTTTGGGATACAGTGTTTTAACTGCAAGGAATTTGGTCATTATGCTAAAGAATGCAAAAAGCCAAAACGGGTTAAAGACTCAACGTATCACAAGGAAAAGATGTTGCTGTGTAAACAAGCTGAAAAAGGTGTTTAACTTCAAGTAGAGCAATCTGACTGGATAGCAGATATGGATGAAGAGATTGATGAACAAGAGTTTGAAGCACATTACAGTTACATGGCAAAGATTCAGGAGGTTCCTAATGCAAAATCAGGCACAAACGCTGAGCCATTGGAACAGGTACAATACGATACTGACGATAATGTGTTTGCCAATGACATATAACATTTTGACCAATCTGAATCCATTAGTAACACATGTGCAGTGGAAACGGGTGATAGTAATGTCACTCCTGACTCACCGGATATGTGTTATAATGATATTCAGGATAACCAAAATGATGTAGAATGTGATGAAGAGCGTGTTGCATTTGCTAATTTAAAGCTTGATGTCGATGAAAACAAAAAAAAATCAAAAGCAATTAAAGAAGGCAAATGCAACATTGACTCAAGAATTAACTGAGTGCAAATCTATTCTTGCGGAAACTAGTTGAACTATAGGGGAATCTAATCGTATTTGAGATAGTTGCCTAGTTGCACTTCAAAATAAACAGACTGAGTTTGAGAGGTACAAGGCCTTTAACGATCGTACAGTTGACTTTGACAAACTTGAACGTAAGTTAAATGAAACTCTAGGACTATTAGCTCAAAAAGAAATTGACATAAAAGAAAGTTTAAAAGTTAAAGCCTATGAAATTTCAGTTGTCAAAGAGAAACATAATGAGTTAGTTAAACAGAGTCTTTTAACCAAGTCACATTACGAAGGTCTTGTCAAGGAGAAAACAAAGGTAATAACGGATTTGAAGCTTAAGGAAGAAAAAGATATTGACAAAATGATTTCAATGGAAAACCAATTAAAGTTTTTAAATCAAATTGTTTACAAAAGGTGTCAATCAATCTAAACCATTCATATGTTAGCACCTAAATGCCCTACATTTAATGGAAGACCTACCTTTGCTAATCCAATGTACCTCAAAAAGGCTCAATATGAGAAACCATGTTTGTATGAGATCCCACATGACCAATCTAATCCTGCAAACAGACTCGTCCCCGATAGGGAAGAGACACTGACTCTTGAAAGAGATAGTCAAGAAAAATTAAATAAAGACTTAGTGAAGCCCTATGATTACACAAAGTTAAATAGTCTTTATGAAATTTTTAAACCCCTAACCTAGGAATATCAAATACAGTTGGCACACGCAAATGAAGTAAGGAAGAAAATGTAGAGAAAATCTTTTGTGAAAACAAAACCAAATATTTTCAAAAACATCGATTTCTTACTAGTTTCCAAGTCAATAAGCAAAAGTAGACAAGCATATAATGTCATGACAAATAACATAAATCATCTTAGAGAACTTGTCGATCAATCCTAGGTGAAACATTCTAGAGATCATTTTCGTGCCCCAACTGCTAAAGATATGGAAATCCTTATTAAGACATGTTTGATGCCTCTTGCCCTTAAGACTCAGAATGATAGTTTCGCATTTGTTCATGAACTTTAGAATGAAATGCATGTTGATTTAAAGTACGTTGAATCCCTTAAAAATGAAATTGATGAACTTGAATCTGATAAGGCAGAATTTTCAAACATGTATGATATACTCTTGCAAGAATGTGTGTCTAATGATGTTTTGTGTTCTTATTTGCATTCGTTATCTGATTTAGATGCGCACACTAAATTGCATTGCTTATATCTTCATAAAGTCAAGGAATATGAATGTCTTGCACAAAAGCTTTCGAAACAAACTGAATTTGTTAGTAAAGAGGTTTATACTGAGCTTTTATGAAGTTTTGCTAAATTAGAAAAACACTCGATTTCTCTTGAACTGGCTTTACAACAATGTCAAGAACAAATGAAAAATGACATAGTTTGCAAAGAAAAAGCGTCAAATGTATTTCTGAAAGAACGTGAACAATATTTTGAGATACAAGATTTGAAAGCTCAATTGCAAGACAAGAACATTGCCATAAGTGAGTTAAAGAAACTCATTGAAAAATGCAAAGGAAAATCTGTGGAAACTAAGTTTGATAAACCATCTGTTGTTCGACAACCAAATGCTCAAAGGATTCCAAAACCATCAGTTTTAGGCAAACCGGCTCCTTTTTCAGACTCTCTTGAGAGGAAAAGTTTTACACAAACACAGTCGGTTACCAAAACTAATGTGTC
This sequence comes from Tanacetum coccineum, assembly GCA_026074375.1. Taxonomy (NCBI): domain Eukaryota; kingdom Viridiplantae; phylum Streptophyta; class Magnoliopsida; order Asterales; family Asteraceae; genus Tanacetum; species Tanacetum coccineum. The sequence goes on along the minus strand of BQNB010067092.1, from coordinate 8,106 downwards.
AGAGAGTTTATCAAAACCAGTCACTACACAGATTTTACCTCCAAAAGCAAGGCAAGATGTAAGAAACACAAATGTGATTAAACCAGGCATGTATCGAATTGACACTAGGACAACACAAACTAGAGCACCACAGTTGCCTCAGACTTCTAGGAATACTAATCCTCGCGTGTCTACCTCTACAGGAGTAATTCACAGAACTAATGTTAGCAGACCACAGCTTAGGAGCACTCAAATGAAAGATAAGGTCGTGCCAAACAATAGTCATGTGAAGAATAAGAAGACTGAAGTAGAAGACCACCATAGGATTTCTAGTATTTCTAATAAAACAAAGTCTGTAACTACGAGCAATGACAGTTTAAAATCCAGAACTTCAAATGTTAATGATGTTTGTGCTACTTGTGGAAAATGTGTGTTTAATTCGAATCATGATGCTTGTGTTTCTAAATATTTAAATGACGTGAATGCTAGAACTAAGAAGCCTAAAGTATAGCCTATTAGTTCTAGAAAACACAAAAGTCAAGCGAACAAATCTGTTGCAACACCCCATAAGAAAACAATTGCATCAGAATCCACTACTCAGATATCTAAGAGTCACTATAGGATGTTGTATGAGAAAACTAGTAAGGCATAGAAATGGTGGATAGAACAACAATGCCCATCAGGATATAAATGAGTTCCAAAAACAAAAACAAAATAGGTGCCTAAAGTTAGGAATGAGAATGTGCAAAAGAGAGTTAGTTTTGCTATAGATAATGCATCTAGGATAACTAATGTCTTGAAACTCACAAATATTTTAGGATCTAATTTGTCAAAAATTCCATCTTCCTCTAATTCTCTTGCAGATTGTTCAACTTATTCTATTCATTGTTGACTCTGGATGCACAAAGCACATGACGGGCAATCTAACTCTTGGTTATGGAGTGCTGTGTAATTTTGTTGAAAAATATCTGGGTACCGTTCATTTTGGCAATGATCAATTTGCTCTAATTCTTGGTTATGGAGATTTGGTTCAAGGAAATATCATGATCAACAGGGTTTATTACGTCAAAGGACTCAATCACAATCTCTTCTCGGTTGGTCAATTTTGTGATGCGGATTTGGAGGTTGCTTTCTGGAAATCTACGTGTTTTGTTAGAGATCTTCAGGGAAACGATTTACTCACCGGTAACCGTGGATCTGATCTCTATACAATTTCCCTTCAAGAAACTACTTCATCAACTCCAATCTGTCTCATGGCTAAAGCCTCACCAACTCAAGCATGGTTATGGCATCGAAGACTTTCTCATCTTAACTTCGACTACATCAACTTGCTTTCAAAGAAGGATGTCGTGATTGGTTTACCAAAACTGAAGTATGTCAAGGATCAACTATGTTCCTCTTGTGAAGTGAGTAAAGCAAAAAGAAGTTCATTCAAGACAAAGGCTGTTCCAAGTTCAAAAGGATGGCTAAATTTGCTTCATATGGACTTATGTGGTCCAATGCGGGTTGCTAGCATAAATAGGAAGAAATATATTCTGGTAATTGTAGAAGACTATTCTAGATACACTTGGACTCTCTTTCTACGTTCCAAGGATGAAACACCAGAAGTTTTAAAAGATTTTTTCACGATGATCCAAAGAAATCTTCAAGCCCTAGTAATTTTTGTTTCAACTGATAGAGGCATTGGGTTCTTAAACAAGACACTCAATGCATTCTTTAAACAGGAAGGAATTGAGCATCAAACTTCTACTCCTCGAACACCTAAACAGAACGGCATTGTCGAAAGATGAAACCGTACTCTGGTTGAGGCTGCTCGAATGATGCTTTCAGCTTCTAAACTTCTTTTGTTCTTTTGGGCTGAAGCAATTGCAACCGCATGATATACTCAAAACAGATCTATCATTATCCCGACACATGAGAAAATGGCATATCACATCATCAATGACAAAAACCTTCAATTAAACACCTTCACATTTTTTTTTGCACTTGTTACTTAACCAGAGATGGTGAAAATTTGGATAAAATGAAAGAAAAAGGGGATCCATGCATTCTGGTGGGATACTCCACTTAGTCAAAGGGATACAAAGTTTACAACAAGAGAACAAGATTAATAGTTGAATCCATATATCTCAGATTTGATGAGATCAAAGAGATGTCTAAGAAGTTTGTTGCTAGTGACACTTCAGGCCTCGTTCCCCAACAACAAAAGGCATCAGATTATGACAACTCTGGCCCTGACCCACAACTACAAAATGTTTCTCCTTCAGCAGATACAACTGTTCCATCACAACAAGAGTTGGATCTTCTATTTGGTCCTTTGTACGAAGAATTTTTCAATGCGGGTACTTCACGTGTCAACAAGTCTTCTTCTCCAACCGATAATTATGCTCAACAAGAAACACTACCTTCAACGAATATTCACCCTACAACAGAACCATCAACTCTAACACATGTCAATGCTGAAGAAAATAACAATGATCAAGCAGAATTTACCAACCCTTTTTGTATACCGGTACAAGAAGTTGCTGAGTCTTCCTAACGTAATATTGGTAATTCAAATATGCATACCTTTAATCAACCTCAAGATTCCAAATACCGATGGACAAAAGATCACCTGTTAACTCAAGTTCATGGAAATCCATCGAAGCCAGTGAAAACAAGACGACAACTTGCAACCGATCCTGAAATGTGTATGTTCGCACTCACCGTGAGTATAGCTGAACCAAAAACATTAAGGAAGCAATGGCTGATTCTGCATAGTTAGAAGCAATGTAGGAAGAGCTTCATCAGTTTGACAGACTCCAAGTCTGGGAACTCGTTGACAAACCTTTTGGCAAGAATGTAATCAAGCTAAAGTGGTTATGGAAAAACAAAAAGGATGAAGACCAAACTGTCATTTGCAACAAAGCACGACTTGTAGCTAAAGGTTATGCTTAGGAAGAGGGTATTGATTTCGAAGAATCATTTTCTCCAGTTGCTCGCTTGGAAGCCATTCGGATTTTCATCGCATATGTTGCACATAAGTATTTTCCAATTTATCAAATGGATGTGAAAACGGAATTTTTTAATGGTTCATTGAAGGAAGAGGTTTATGTTGCACAACCAGATGGGTTCGTTGATCCTGATCATCCAGAAAAGGTTTACCGTCTAAGGAAAGCACTATATAGATTGAAACAAGCTCCAAGAGCATGATATGATGAACTCTCAAATTTGCTGATGTCTAAAGGTTTTACTAAAGGTACAATTGACCCGACTCTATTCACGATAAAATACGGGGAGGACATTCTAGCTGTGCAAATTTACGTTGATGACATCATTTTTGGGTCTACAAACCCTAAATTTTCTAAACGATTTGAAAAGTTAATGCACAGTAGATTTAAGATGTCCTTAATAGGGGAAATGAAATTCTTTTTAGGACTTTAGATCCACAATCCCCACGCGGTATCTTTGTTAATCAGGCCAAGTAGACTTTAGAGATACTAAAAAAACATGGTATGGAAAAAGGACAAAGCATTGGTACACCAATGGCTATGAAACTTAAATTAGATGCAGACTTGAGTGGTGAACCCGTAGACCAAACTGACTACCATAGTAAAATCGGGTCACTCATGTATCTGACATCTAGTAGATCAGACATAGTGCACGCTATATGTTACTGTGCAAGATATCAAGCAAGACCGACTGAAAAACACCTCAAAGAGGTTAAAAGGATCTTTTAATACTTAACGGATACCATTAACATGGGACTCTGGTATCTGAAGGATTCTGGCTTTGAACTAACAGCTTTTTTTGATGCCGACCATGCCGGATGCATTGATACTCGCAAAAGCACGTCTAGAGGAATATAGTTCCTAGGTGATAAGTTAGTCAGCTGGATTTCAAAGAAGCAAGACTTTACTGCAATGTCATCAGCAGAGGCTGAGTACATGGCGTTATCTGCAAGTTGTGCTCAAGTAATGTAGATAAGGACACAACTTAAAGATTATGGCTTAAACTACAACAAGATACCATTGTACTGCGACTCTCAGTCATCTATAGAAATCTCATGCAACCCCGTGCAGCACTCCCGTACCAAGCACATCCATACTCGATATCATTTTATCAAGGAACATGTTGAGAACGGTATAATTGAATAGTACTTTATCAAAACTGAATACCAATTAGCTGATATGTTTACTAAAGCCTTACCCGAAGATAGGTTTCAGTATCTTGTTAGACGAATTGGTTTGAGATGTTTGACTCCTGCAGAACTGGAGGTTCTGACAAGCGAATCTGCTTGATAACACATCAAACATCAACTTGTACATATTTTTGAGAAAAGCAAAATACAAAAATATAAAACATATAAAAACAAATACAAAAATATAAAATTTCAAAAAGAAAATACAAAATCAAAAAACTAGAAAATGTTTCACAAAAAGAATCTTCTCGACATGTCTCTTGGAATCAATAAAAATTACGTACCTAGAAATGTTGATTAACGTCGACACGGGCATGTAAATGAAGTTCCAACAGGAGTTTCAAATGCTTTCAAAACATGTCATTTCTAATTCTCTTTATGACTTGTAATTGCTCTCAGATTGCAACTCGGACCCGAACGACAAAGGAGAGTGTACGTTTCAGTGCGCTTATCCTTAAAGTTAGAAGAGAAGTATTTTAACATTTGGTTTTTCAAAATGTTGAACACAATTTTTCAAGAATTCCTCAATGACAATTCATAATCTTTCAAAAATTGTGTGTTCAACACTCCAACCCTCATCAAGTTTTACAAGACAATTCTTCTAGAATTGGTGACATTCTCAAAATGAGTCAATGTTTGAGGGGGAGTTTTTCAAAAAACAAATGTTTTAATGTTCTTGGATACTCTACTTAAATTCTTTCGGTATTCAAAACATTTACACTAATTAGTAATAAATATAACTACTCAATAGATTATATGTTATAAGATGATTAAGTGGTTAAGCATAATTTTTTCAAGAATTCTTTAATGACAATTCATAATCTTTCAAAATTATGTGCTCAACAATGCTAACCCTTATTTTTATATTCATTTTACAACTTGGTATCATGTTTTGGGTGTCAAACATATGTAAAATTAAGGGGGTGCAAGTTCATGTTCCATGTAATTCATGCTACGTATAAAAGTCCCTACGAAATTTTCATGACAAATTTTAATCACAAAGTATTTCAAAAACTAAGTGAATTAGTATTTAAAATAAGGGGAGAAATGTAATTAAAATGTGATCTTGAGAATAATAAATGATCTAATCGACTCAAAGTGCTTGATACTCTTCGGAAAACAAAATGTGCTCTTCGGAAAAGGTTTTATGGTTACGATCTTACACCCAAACAAAATCTTAATTTTCATGACGATTCTGAGTTATAAGGTTGGTTAGGTTAGGAATCAGGCCTATGATCCCACCAGAAGGGAACCCTGGAGGAACTACCCAAGGACACTCCATAGCTAGAATGCAGTCTCTTAGGTATGATTGGAGATGAATGAGTATAAGGGAATAATGCCGACTAAGATTGAGCTAACACTGGAACAATCACAACAAGGTGTTAGTAATGACGTCTTGGTAAGCATTGAAGGGGTTAAAGAATGAAAAAGAAATGTAAGGATAAAGGGTCTAAAGAAAGAAGCCCTCCCTGCACCTTAGGAAGAAACCAGGTAAATTCATAATCTATCGGTTTTCACAAAGATGAATTCTGATATTGAAGACGACATCATGGACCCAGTGATGCAATGCACAACCCTTCCCAGCCATTCGAGTTTCTCTTAATAGAAACTTGTCTCATTTGTCACGGAGATACACACGACTTCTATTGACTTTCTCACTCCGAGTTAGTTAATATTGAATAGGTGGCAGTCTGCTCCAGCCTCCGAGTACTAAAACCAAAACGCACTAATCGAGTCTAGAGCCAAGAGATCAATAAAATAAATCTTATTAGGACACATTCCATTACAAACACTTGTTGAACACCAATAAGTTCACAAGCTGTTAACAAGAGTCCTACGCATTATCCTTGTGATTTTGCCAGAACATCCGAGTGATACTTAAGTATTCACAGTGAAGATGGAAATCCTGCTTGAGCCAACATCAAACAAGCTCTTGGTAGGTGACTTGCGCGATTCTATATGAATCAAACTTGTGTCAACTGGAAAGAAATGATGGTGCGATTCTATGTGAATCAAACTTGTTCCAGTAAATGAATTGACGACTTAATCAGAAAGATAGTAACTATCTGATTCACTCTTACCGTGTTGTCTGCTTTGAGACGTTCCGGTAATGAGAACTAGCAAGCATGGTAAATCTAATACATCTGTGTTAGAAGATCCTATGCTTTGAGCTGGAAACCCTGTCAAGGAGATTCTTTGAATCTACCTGATCACAGGTATAGTATTTATACTGTAAAACGGTCCTACGGAACCGGAGGTTAATCTAACCAAATCTGGACGAATGACAAAGCCATATTCGTCCACACGCTTTATTGCTAACTGTTTTATTTCAGGATTCATATAAAGATGGAGATGGAGATGCCTCATTCCAGCTGAAGTCGGATTCATTACCACATGCTCATGCTCAAACTACAAAGACATACTATAAGCATCAAGATTCAAGAATCAAGAAAGCTCAAGTATTAAAGACAAAGACTTCCGCAAACTCTGATAAACAAGATCTTCCTTTAAGATATCAAGTCTATCAAGGGAGATTATTAAAGAGCTTTCAAGAAGATGCAAAGTATGAGCATGTTGGTCGTGACACAAGATCGCAAAGCAACAAAGACGATCAAGACTGGAGGATAAATATTTAAAGATCTCGGACCTCAAGACGAAGTCGAAAGACAATGACAAAGGCTCAAGATCAAAGATCACACAGCATGAAGGAACAAGCCTACAAGATAAAGACAAAATGCAAAGAACTCAACGACAAGACAATCTCAAAGACCTCACTTTGGGAAAGATTGTTAGCATAAAAAACGAGTCTAACATTGAAGCTTGGAATCTCTTAGAAACCAAGCTTAGGGGGAGATTGTTAGCCTCAAGTATTAAGTCAATCTTAGTCTTTATCTTACTTATGTAGTAATAGGCTAAAAGGGTAAATGGGCTCGTAATCGTAAGCTAATCTTGTACTAGTATCGGGTTTAAACCCATTTGTAATCCCGAGCCCGACCCAAGACAAATACCCCGGTCCATTAAAGCCTAATTTGGCCGGCCCCTATTGAGTATAAATACCCCTCTCCAAGTGTGGAGAGGGTGTTGGTCTCATTTGTATTTTTTATGCAAGGTAATCAACCATCTCATTTTCTCTCTACTTTCTCTCTCTAGTTTCTCTCTCTAAAATTCTTTCTTTATCTTCTCATCTTATTTTTCTTATTCAAGTATGAAGTGAAGGTGATTATTGGGTTTTGACAAATAAAATAAAATCTTTAGAGGATTTAGGAATAAGGAAGCAGAAAGTAGCTATGCGTACACAATTTGCATCTATGAGTAGTGTTAGCATCTTAACTTGTATTTAACAATGATTTCATTTTTAAGCTTGGTTTGGGGCGGGGGAAAAATCAAGGATGATGAATTTATCCTTTTAATGTTTCTTGTTTCGTGTTCCTAATAGTTTCAAATCAAAAAAATGATGATAATAATAAATGTATGCATGTTTATAAAAATGGTAAAACGGGGCGTTCTAAACTAGTGGTTTCTTAATCCCCTTAGATAAACACTTAGCTACTTATCGAGGTAATTAGTCTAAGGGGGTTGAAATTTTTAGTTTTCTATGTGTGTATATAACATTGCGTGAGGACACGACAATAGCTTAGTATGGGGGATTTTTGATATGGGTTTAATCACATATCAATTTTCCTTAATAAAACGAGCTTAAATGACTATTAATACATGAAAAATACATTGTATATGTATGTTTTGTGAATTGTGTCTTGCAGGTGATGGATATTCATAAAATGACAAAAACAAAGGCAAAATGGACAAATCCGAGCACGAGATTGGAAGAGCGTGAGAAAGCGAAGCCGAAGGCAAATTCATTAATGAGCCAACCCGTACCCGTTTTGTAGGCCGGGTCAGCCCAATAATGATAAGAATATAAGCCTAAACCCTTTTGTTAAAATTAC
>BQNB010067091.1:0-34325 GCA_026074375.1 Tanacetum coccineum | reverse complement strand
TTGTTGCATACTGCCATCATCACGTCCAAGTGAGTGAACACTATAGAGAGGTAATTCATAAGGCATTGGAGCAGGCTCCTCAGTAGGCGTGATGGGTGGTTGTGAGGTGGATGGGGGCACTGATTGATGTGTGATGGGATGATAAGGATGGTGAAGATGTTATTTTGGAAGGGGATGTCTCATGAGTGGTTTGGATAGATGGTACTACACCCTGATGCTGAACTAGCATTGTGTTAAACAATGGAGTAATCACCCCAGAATATCCCTTGGAGACTCTCTTCATGTTGCTGAACAGTTTGTGTGTAAAGGAAGGAGTAGGATAGGTTCTTATATGGGGGAAAAGAAGTCTTTGGTGTTTATTTAAAAAAAAATTGTATGAATCGAGGATACATTAAAAACTTGTGTATGTTATCCAAATTCTTTACCATGGCATCAAAAATGAATTTTGAAAAGTTAAAAGTCCTGTTTGCTGCCAGGCATATGATAGCAGTAGCTATGTTGCTACTAAACTGCTCCCAAGCAGTATTCTTAGGACTCAAGCAGTGGAGTATGGTATGAATGAAGAACTTCTACTGTGGGGAAAAGTGTCCCTTTTGAAAAGTAAGACTATCAAAAGTAGTTACATACCCCATAAGAGCCAATTGCTCAAAGATTTCTACAGTAGGGAGAGAGGGAATGCCTTCAGAATCTTTAAGCTTGAGATGCATTCTAATGGAGCCCTCTAAAACTGTTATCTTGACCTTTCTATAAATGGTTGATGTAATACCCAATACTCTATCATCAATTGTGCATAAAGCAGCAGTTTGCCAAAATTGTTCAATAAGAGAAGTATAAATGGTTGGACTTGTAGTGAGGGCATAGTGGATGTGACTCGCAGAGAGAAAATTAATGATTTCATGAAACCCCTCACTTCCTTCTGACTTCTCTAAGTGTGCAACCATGTTGTACTTATCACAAAATTCTAAATTCGCCATTATATGAAGATAAAGTTAATTAAGGTTATGGGATATGGTCATGGGATGGAGTATAAGTGTATGGTAGAGGTAATTGAGATATGAGATAGTTTTTAAGGTTTTAAATTGCACTGACTGAATAAGATATGTACTTATCTTGAAGAAATCTTATGTTTATATAGAAAGATCTTGAATACTCCAATTAGTCAAACCTATAGACGAAGTAGTTGGCGGAAATTTCACAACATCTATATTTAGAGAAGGAAATTCTGTTATGGCTCAAACAATACTAACGGTCACCCATCAGTACTAATATTAGCCTAGCAGTACTAACTCTAAGCACATCAGTACTAAAATATGACTATCAGTACTAAGTAATGCCCAACAGTACTAAGTAATGCCTAACAGTACTAAGTAATGCCCAGCAGTACTAACATTAAGATACCAGTACCATCACCAAATATTGACTCTCACAATCTCTCTTTCTGTTTTTATGCTCACACAATATCTCTCAATTCTTTTTGCTCATCAATTCACTCTTTATGTTTTTATCACACAACTCTCTTTCTGTTTTTCAGCTCACTTAACCTCTCTATTCTTTTTCTCACCAATTTACTCTTTTTGTTTTTATCACACAACTCTCTTTCTATTTTTCAGCTCACTTAATCTCTCTATTCTTTTTCTTACCAATTCAGACAATTTTGTACAATTTGCCATCAATTCCAATAGTTTTAGACTGTCCTCCCCACTTCCAAGTGTGTAACCTCTTGAGAGAGGTAGATCATTAGACTATTTAGATGTAGTCTCAAACCTAGTTTGAGCATCCACATCCCCCAATATGGTATCTTGGCACCTGGGACCACTACCTGAACCAATTCCCTAAGGACTTGATCCGTTAAGTGTTGCCATAGATTGGGTCTTATTTGATGTTACCACTGTTCTGCTCTGCTTCTAAGCTAGAAGCAGTAGTGGCAACCCTTTCCATTCTGTCACCTAACTCCTTATGGACAGCCTCATCACCAACCTTTACAGGGGGACCACTAGATTGAGGTATCTTGGTGTCCCGACCTCTTTTGACATGCCTAGATTCTTTTTAACATACTTTTGATATTTCATATCCTTCCATCCATGCTTTGACTGTATATTGACATAAGTAGCCTCCCATCAAACAATGCTTCAAGGGATTTTCTCAACAGTTGTAACTTTGGCTCTCATGTCATCCCTATAGTACTAACTTTTGCCTGGCAGTGGTAATTTTTTGCCTAGCAGTATTAACAGATGTCTAACAGTATTAACTTTGTCTTCAATAATTATACAACAACATGCCTTTATTCATCACAAGCACACCAAAAAAGACTAGATAGACATGTGATAATTCATGAGGATCCATATTTATGCATAACCCATGAATAAAAGTTAAAAACTGTTATCCAAAACATTAACTTTCCCTCAACCAATTCTTCAGAGGTGAAGCATTCAACATCAGGTATACAATATGCTTTACCTGTAAGTGTTAGTCCATAGCCAAAAATACACAATCCAAAGTATTTTCTTTTTGACAGTATTAAGTAAGACCAACAGTTTTAACAAGCAGTCTTAAGTATAATTAGCAGTACTAATTATACTTAGCAGTACTAATTGACAAGACTAAAAGTACTAATCCTTTACAAAACTTTTACAAAGACATAAAGAGATGTAGACATTGATTTAGCACTATGAACTACAGGTTTGGGGTGAGCAGTATTAACAGGCCTAACAGTATTAAGTGGTGTGAGACCAGTTTTCAATAAAACTGCTCTTGGAGTCATATTCCTGTGTACACCAGGGTGTGTGGTTTTGGCATAATAGTCATAATCCACCCTATTGTAATTATTTCTAGATACTATTCTTTTTCTTTGATGGTGATTATAATTAATCTGCACATGATCAAAACTCCCACAATTAAAACAAGCTTTGTTGTACATCACAAAATCTTTTTCTAGTTGATTGGACTTCTGTCTATTCCAATTTCTTTGATTCCCCTAGGAGTTTGTGATCTATACATCTCTGCATACCTAACTGACTTTTTAACTGGTTTTTCATGATTTTTAGGTTTGACAAACTCTATCTTTTTATCAAGAAAAATAGTTTCTTTATCAACATTAAGTGAAGACTCAACAAAGCTACTTGTGTCTTCTAGAACTTGTTCTTTTACCAAAGAGTCATCAGAATTTTCCTTAGAATCATCTGATTTTTTATCACAAACAATGTTAGACTCTTTCTTACTATCCTCAGAACCATAACTTTTGAATTCAGGCTCTTTGAATTCATCAAGACCAGAATAAGACAAATCAAGCTTTTTAGGTCGATTATAGATTAAAGGATGGGGTGGAGGAACAACATTATACCCCAAACCCTTTTTACTTTTGTCAGTTATCTGACTCTCTAACAACTTGTTTAGGCTCTTTGAGGCATTATCAAATTTCTCAATTTTAAATTCAATGCCCTCTTTTTCTTGTTTAACTTTTTCAAACTCACTTTTAAGCACATTTATTTCATAGTCTTTACAAGCTACTTCCCTTTTAAGAACTGCAACTTCTTCACTAAAAAGAACCTCATTCTTTCTATATGTGATAAGTTGTTCTTCTACAGTTGCTAAACCTCTTTTATAAGTAGCTGCTATAAATTCAGTTTGATTAAGCTTAACAATCAAATCATCACACTGTTTCTTAAGAGTTTCATAGTTTTTAGACAAGTTTTAGAGCAAGTTTTATCATTGTATACCTCAGAGTCTAAAAACGCCATTAGAGCCATGTTTGTCTTAACCTGTTCTTCTTCCATATCACTCCAGTCAAAACCTATACCATTTATAGCCAACATTGCCTTTGAAGATGTGTCTTCATTGTTTCCATGCTTCTTAGTGTTGTCTTGATGTTATGAAATGCCATCTTTGTTCCTTGGTGCTTCTACACTCCTTATTGAAAAAGTATCCCATTTGTGACAATTGAAAACACTCTTTTGACTTGGATTTATCATACCCCAGCAGTATCATTAGATTAATGAAAATTTTATTGGCCTGTCCTTTGAAAGTACCCTCTTTGCCTATACTTAGGCAGAGAGAGCTGCCACTTTAAATCCATTGCTTCCAGATCATCTTTATGAATTTGCTCTAAGTCTTGTTGTAGGAGATTAGAACCATTGGGATTCTCAACATGAAAGCATACACAGCATTATCACTGAAGCTAGCCAGTATAATTGAGGACTAGTAGTGTTAACATTAGGGCTAATAGTACTAACCTCATATGCAGGTTTAGCAGTCTTAACATCATTAATACTGCTAGTGCTTGGAACAGTCATAAAGGCTAAGTTTTGAGCACCACTAATTGCACTAACAGATTTCTTTACACTTTGTTTAATATTTTTGAAGTTGTTGTACAAATCATCGATGTCATTGTTTTAATTTCATCCTTATTCATCCAGACTACAACATGAGTATTCACCCAAGACGCAATAGCTCTCAGAAATTTTGAATTTAAGTCTTCTTGAGCGATGACCACAACAAAATTGCAAGCCTACTAACAATCTTCTAGAGCCTGTTAAAGATAGAGTCAAGAGACTCTGTGCTTGATGCACTAAAATTTTCATATTGTTGCTTCAAAAGTGTCTTCTGTGTTTTCTTAGTGGCTTCATTACCTCCAAATCGTGTTTCGATAGCAGCAAACATTGTTTTAGCATCATTGTACTGACTGAAAGTAAGTTGACGTTCATTGGGAAGAGCCATGAATAGCAAGCTTCTAGCCTTCACATCATTCTTCTTGTTGGTCTTTTCTTCAGCAGTTACAGGTACTAACATGTTTGTAACTGAAGTACCATTCTCTTGTGTTGTTTGTAGTACAGATACCCATGAGTTACCATTCTCTATGACCTCCCATAGAGCATAGTCTTGTACCTGGAAGTACTGCTTAATTCTTATCACCCACATCTCATACTCACCTAGTTTGAGTATGGGGTAGCTTGCAGTAGTATTACTATGTGCAGATTCAAATTCCAAGACTTCTAGATAAAGTTTCTTCAATGCAAAAGCTCTGATACACTTGTTGATCCCAATCCTTGATCGATTTTGCTTGTCTAAGGTTAAATTACCTTGGATAAATCCAAAATAACTTGTTGTCGAAACTTTGTTTGTATACTAAAGTGTATGCGGAATCTACACCTTAATATCTAGAAGTATAATGAATAAAACAATAATTGTGAATGAACAAAGATATAACCAAACGCTCCAATATTATTAGATCAAATAATACGGTTCTCTTTATAGTACTAGGGTTACAACTTGAAATTTTTATTCGGACTTTACAACTATGAAAATTGTATATCAAACTAATGCCCTAGAGCTCCTTTTATAGAAAAGGGAGTCCTAGTCGGCTTTACATTATATACTAAAGATAATCATTAAACTTATAGAATATTCTGTTACCAATTATTCTATAAGTTCTTTAATCTTCATCTCAGAGTAATCCTTATTCTTTGGCAATCCTTATCCTTCCTTTAGCAAGTATGAATCTTCTCTTGCAGTACAAATAACTAATGGCAGTACTAACTCTGTTAAGACTGTTAGTTATAATCTGGTGTTAATCTCTTGTGGAAGATTTATTCACAAAACTATTTCCAACTATAGTGAATATTCTTCTAGTGGGTTTCCAACTATATCCTATTTCAGTCAACACCTTACCTGTAGGTTTCCATACTTTTCTCATTTTATTTCCTTTAGATTTAGAACTCACATTCACATCATTCACATAACTAATAAGACACATATCATGATTAGCATCAAACAAACATTTGTTACAGATAGCACAAATAGATTCAAACTTAGCATTTCTCACAGAATGCTTAACAAGTGCATTACTGATAGGTTCAGAAACATAATTCGTCTTATTCAAACTAGATTTAACTTTCCTTGGGTGTTCATCTACTTTATTATTTTGATCGCTACTTGGTGATCGTGTGATCCTATTTTTCTTTTGTAACAACCCGAGTTTTACGACGCGTATGACGATCGCGAATTCGACGTCATAATTATTATTTTAGAAAATCATGTGAGCGAACGTCAACATTTAAATTTTATTTGTTGTGAATAATTATTTTCACATTCTAATACGAACGGAAATTTTTATTTTTATTTTTGACGTTTCGCGAGTCAACGTTTGGGACCGCTGCAGTTCGTTAATAGTTTTGAGTACAGTAAAAATTTACGGTGTCTCGATATTATTTTTATTGATCGTAAATTATTAATTTCGAACCTTGTCGTCTTTGTTTCTTGACCTGGGCCTAACTCGCGTTTAACATTACGTTTTCATTTAAGTGTCACTTTAAATTTAAATGTTTACAAGAAAAATATAAGTAATTATATTTTCAAAAATATATATATAAAATATGCAGCTTAGAATATAGTCGTCGGCTATATGTTCAACCACACACTCTATGCTTGTGTTTTCCCATGTCCATGATTACAAGTTTTTTAACTTCCAAGTTTAGATATAAGTCTCATCATTTAACACATAGAAATCATAGTCCAAGATTTGTTTTTTCGTTTCCTTTTCATCTTTGCTCTTGTCCGCCACCTATATAACGCACATACAAATTCATTTTCAAGTTTGTTCAATTGTATCTACTCAATTACAGACTCAAAAGTGTTTGGTCATACCCAACAACAAAGTTTTAGCTAGTTTTCCTTTCCCTCCTTTCTTTTGGTTCGAAACGAGTACCCATAAACAAACACCTTTTGGTGTTTTAATTTTTCTAGGCACTCTATATTTTTTAGGAAGCTTGATTTATAATCATCCAAGGAAGAAAAAGTGGACATCAATAAGGGTTTGAACAATTTTGGTTTTATTAGTATAAGGTTGTTTTGGTTCCAAGTAAAAATAGGCGGATTTAGTGGAAATTATTACAAGAAGAATGTGGGAGATTTAATTGAAATATTGAAGGGTCTTTGGGTTCATTTGAGGTTGAACGAAGGTTAGAGACACTCACAATGTGTTTGTGTCATTGTTGGAATATATAAATATGTTTAGCTGGATGGATTTGGGTTTGATTTTGGTTTGGTTTCGGTTGGTTTGGTGTTCGAAGTCATGGCAAAGGGAAACAAAGGGGACAAAGTGTGACCCATTTTTCGAGTCTGATCTTTTTGTTATAGCATTGTAAGCACTATTTTATTTTTGTTTTGCTTCGCTTTCGCTTATGAATGATATTAGTCGTTACATGTGATGAAATCGACAAGATCTTGCATCGTCTAGATAGTTGATGTTATAAAATGATCGGGCGAGTTAAATATGAATTATAGGCCATATTAGATGTGCCATAAGTGAATTTTTGGGTCAAAAATGAGTTTTGGCTTTGGAAGTCGGTATTTTGTTCATTAAACTTTGCATAGACAACGAGGGTCGAGATACTAAATTTGTAATAATTATTAATTAGAAGAAGAGACATTGCTAAAAATGGTACTTTTCGAAAATAAGTAACTTTCTAAAAACAAAAGTTCCGAAAATAGATAGTTTTTGATTAAGCAATGTTATAATATAAAATAAAAGAGGATTATATACTCCAATCAAGTAGGGTTTAGGAATTAGGACGCGCAAGAGGATTTCTCATCTCATGTGTATGTTATTTAATTACTATTTTGATAGTTGCGAGCCCGCACTATTGATCGTAATCTTACGTTGTTATAATTTGACGACATAAATTATAGGTCGGGTTGAGATCCGTTCATCTGAGTCGTTCGTTGATTGTTTCGGTTATTTAATCTTCAGCTTCGATCAAGATGAGTTCATAGCCTCGCTTTTAAGTGTTTTAAATGTTTTAAACCCGCAAGGGGGATACTTGCTGTTTTGTGAAAATGAGAACGCAATATGTTTTGATACTAAATATGATTCCATTCAATATTAAGTATATGCCTTTTTATCCCCGTTAGTTTGCCTAGTTGCAGGTGAATGCTATGGCCATTAAATAGATCTATTGGGTTTAACAACCTACTGTCCGGGGGTATGAATCTATTGGTGAGCACCTGGATAGAATTTGTAGTTAGTATTAGGAGAAGTGGCATACTTTCTTGGACTTTATTTTGTCCTACGGGAGGAATTGTTATGTTTCGGTACACGGGCTCAATTAGTTAGAATTCATTATTTATATATAACTTGCTTTACGAGCAATGTTATATGTTTTATTGAACCAAATATGCGTTCTATCTGTTATTTGGAAACTCTATGAATTCACTCAACATTTTGTTGACGTTTTTAAGCATGTATCTCAGGTTAATTGCTGTTGATGGCTGGACGGGACAGAATGCGGATATCAAAGATGATGTCTCGGTGAAGTAGTGTCATAAACTAAATTAATGTTTTAGAAATCAAGTCGTGTTATGACTTTTAGAAATAAATTTATACATTGGTATTGGGACCTATGTAACTTTGATCTTTCTAATTAATGAATTTTTTATTTTCAATAAAACGTATCTTTAACGTTTTAATAGGACTCGTGGTACACGTATTATGAAGTAGACACCCCAAATGTTGTATTTTCGCTGGTATCTTATTTTGGGGTGTTACATCTTTGTATTGCCTGAAGGCTTTGATCAGCTAGCACTAGTAGTAGTGTTTACTCCTGTAGAAGGCAACAAAGGCTTGTTAGAATCTTTGGTTTTAAGAGAATCAGTCTGCTTAGGAATGTTGTTTGAAGATGTGACAGGTTCGGCAAACCTAACTTTTTTGTCCTTGTTCATTGGTGTGACAGCAACTAATTTCTCACTAGGTTTTGGTAAATCAGGGCATGTCTTAGAGACATAGACTAACAATTCCTGAACATGTTTTGTAAATATGTGGTATGTGTGTAATTACACATACCTTTTACTTAATAAAACGACCCTAAACGACCAAAAACGACTTAAATTGCCATATATATGCTTGTTTTTGTATTATACAGTGCTAGTCCGGACTACTCACTAAAGGACAAAAACGAAGCCAAAATGACCAAATCCGAGCCCAGAATGAGAGCGTGAAAAAGTGGTGGGGTGGGGGACAAAGTCATTCAAATGCCAAAGGCAAGAAAGTCAAGTCAAAGACGCCAATCAAAGTCAAAAGTCAAGTTCAACCCCGGGCACGAATTTGGAAAGAGCGGCGAAAACCGAACCTGATAACTAAACTGCCAAATGTGGTCCACCCGTACCCACCTAGTGGGGCCCCCGGATAGCCCGCGGGTTCCCTTCACCCGGTCAGCCCTATCTTATGTTAAACTCATTTAAACCCTTTTTAAATAACCAAAGCCCAAACCCTTATAACCCTTATAATGGCCATTTCTCTAAATTCACCGGCCAAACATCATGGCCCAATACCCATTTAACACAGTTAGCCATTTCACCCTTTTACCCTTAACTCTACTAGTCCTTAGGGACGTGTACTGCAAACACTACCACAACCTTAGGGGCTATTTCTGCTAAGTCCCCCAAACTTATAAACCACAAGGACCATACATGTAAAACCCTTATACACTTTTAGGGACCAATTGTGCCAATTACCCAAACCTTCACCCCTGCTTCTCATATCAAACAAACAGAGCAACCCTTTCCCGCCCAATCCATTTTGGCACTATTCACTATCTTCAACCCCACCATTCCTGCACAAAACAACAAACCAAAGTCACACAACCTCACCCCACCTCATATGTGTCCAAGTGCCACCTTAGCAATCCAAGAAAACCTTATTGGACAAGAAAATAAAAGGACACGATTGAGACCTTGGGGACCAAGAAAAAATGGAAGGCTAAGATTGGGTCTTTGAGCTCTCTCACTCAACAAACACAACAAGCACACAAGGAAGGCTTCACAGCTTATATAAAAGAGAAAGGAGACAAAAGTTTAGAATATCTAGGAGTAGATTAATTTAACTTTTTAATGTTTTAAATTTTATGTTTTTATGTCATTTAATTTCTGTCTTTACATTTAAAAGCTTTGTATCCTTTTAAAATTTTAATAAAAAGTTAGTTTTTAAGCTATGCAAATCTGCCTATTTATGCTTTATGTTATTTTTGTTCAAAAAGTCATTTCCATAAGTCTTTTAAGCTATTACCAATATGTTTATTTCATTTAAGGTTTCTCCAAAGAAAGTTTAAGCATGGTACTTGTTTCAATAGAAAT
The DNA here is from genome assembly GCA_026074375.1 of Tanacetum coccineum. Classification (NCBI taxonomy): domain Eukaryota; kingdom Viridiplantae; phylum Streptophyta; class Magnoliopsida; order Asterales; family Asteraceae; genus Tanacetum; species Tanacetum coccineum. The sequence goes on along the minus strand of BQNB010067091.1, from coordinate 24,203 downwards.
TATTTGTGTTTTAAGCTTTGGATGATAAGCAAGCAATGGAAGTGCTTATGGTTGTTGACAGCTTATTTATAAGCTGAGCTAGTAGATTAAGCTCATTTGAGCCTCTATTCCCTATTTAAGCAATGGATAAGGTACATTTCCCTTTCTCTCACTTTTTAAGCTCATTTCCTTTTTTGCTTATTACCGGCTTATTTGCTTGTTGCTTAATTTGGTGCTTATTCCTGTGCAGTATTGTGGTTATTATTGCTTTTTACTTGTTGCTTATTATTTGTCTTTAAATACCTTGGTTTAATTCAATGTGAATCAGCTTTTAAATTTGGATTCCAAAACTTTAAAGGGTGTTTGGCACACGGGTGTAAAGAAGGTCAGTCTGGTATAAACCTTTTGGGGTACTAAGGCACTTTGGGCCAGCCTTTTTAAGTTGCTTTCAATTCTGTTTTCCAAAAGTTTTAGTCTGGTACATTTGTTTCAAGTTTTGTTAAAGGTTGTGTTTCAAAAACTGGTGTTCAAAAAACAGTTTTATACTACTCATTTGATTAAAACTTTTAAATAGGTTTGAGTGGTGTTTTAATATCCTTTTTATAGACGGTCTAATGCATAGTTAAAGAGTCTTTTTGATGTACTTTAGTCATGTTCGTAAAACTGTCAACCACTTGTCAAGTTATTTTTTTTGTTTTAAAATAGCCATGTCCAAATTCTTTTTGCAGATAGTTAAGAGTTTTTGGACATTGCTTTTTTAGATAAGCTTCTTTTAGTCACATCTCAAGCTGTTTTTAACTTGTTTTTAATTTTGAAGCTTATTTTGTGACTTATTTTGAGGCCTACAATTTTACCCTTTAAAACTAAAAAAAAATGTGTACCCTGTGCAAACAGCCTATTTCACGGCCCTTTTTCTTTGCTTATTAGTTTTTCAAACTTTCTTTTCTTGGCAGTTCTAGGAAACCACTTGGTCAGGATTCAAGCTCTAGTAAGCCCCAGTCCATAAGATTTCCTTTTTGGTGCTTAAAAATAAGCCCCAAAAGTGTCCCTTGGCTGCCCTTGCTTAGTTTTATAGCCTTTAGCTTATTGTTTTTTCTGGCTTATTGGCTTGTTTTTCTTTGATTATTTTTTATTGAAATTGCTTATTAGGTATAGTTCACTATCTACCTTAACCATAACCATACAATTCTTCATCTTTCTAAGGAAGAAAATGATGATGATGATTTACGCGTGCCACAAAGTCTACAAAGAAAAAGCAGCCGGTCCTACCACTATGTTTAATTAAAGCCGCCGGTCCCATTATGTTTAAATAATAAAGCCGTCGGTCCCACTTATGTATAATTAAGTTTGAATTATTATGGCCAGGGAATATGCCATAGTTTATTCCCTGGAAAAAGTAAAATTCACACTAATTTTTAAACGCTTATTTGCCCTTTAAGAGCCCAACAGTTAGCTTATCTTAGTATTAGTATATAAAAAAAAGAGTAATTCTGCCTTTTCAAGATTCTAAGCTTATTTGGTATTTAATATTGCTTATTTTGATTCCCTCTAGCTTATTAGGTGTAGGTTCTTGTTTGTCTTAGCTTATTTTGGATTGGCCTTAGCTTATTTAGTTTTTAAAAGCTTAGAAATATTGCCTTAAATTTTATGATTAGTAAACTGCCAGTTTTCTTTTTGCTTATTCTGAGCTTATTTTAACTTTTCATAAAAAGTTATTTTTTTAAACTTGTTTATTTTTGCAAGTTTTATAATTTAAAAAAAAGAGAAAAAAATTGTTTTTCAAAAAAAAAGGAGGCATGGGGGTCGAACCCATGACCTCCCCTTTGCAATCTAAGCACCTCAACACTGAACCCTGCTACCAAAACACCCTTGGGACTTTTCCAATATAGTTTGCATAATCTATAGTTTTAACCCCTTTTTTCCTTTATAAGCTTTCAGCCAACTTTGGCTTATTTCTGGCTTATTTTTAAGCCGAATTTCAAAACTCTTATTTTTCTTGAATTCTACATAGTACAATGCACTTTTTAGGATTTTTTCATATTTTTCTCATTTAGTTTAATATTTTTAATAATTTAATTTCTTTAAATCAATATTTAATTCATAAAAAATAAAATAAAAATCAAAAAAATATAATTCTTTTTTTTTAAAATTTCTTTTATCATGTAGGACCTAGGAAAAATAAATTTTCTTTCGTAGGGTTAAAATTTTAGATTTCGATTTTTTAAAGAACGGGATTTAATCCTGTTCTCGTTTTCTTCGCGTTTTTAACTTTAAATGCTTCCGTTTTTGGTCTAGTTTTCTTTATTCTTTCTTTTTAGTCACTTAGGGTTTATTAAAAGTTAAAAAATCAATTTAGGATTAAAATTCGATAAATTAGGTTTTTAAGTCTCGTTTTTACGTTCCCGTATTAGGTTTTAACATAAATAGCTTTCGTTTTAGGGTTTCTTTTACTCGTTTTTGCATTTTAATTGTAGAAATAGAAAACCAATCAAATCTTTGATCATTCAAGCATTGTTCACAAACCGATTCTCGATTTTCAAATTCACGCCTCGTCGGGAAGAACGACCCGGGTCCGGTTTTGAACTTTGTGGGTAACAAAGTGAGAGACCGATACTTCCGGTAATTCTATATACTATAATTGATATATTTTGAGAATAATTATTATATATATTATATTTATATAGTAAGAAAACCTCAAAATCATTTTGGCGCCGCTGTCGGGGAGGCTGTGTACGATTATCGAATTAAAGTTTGTTGTGCCTTGAAGACCCTTCCTCGTGAAGTTATCGTTTTCGTTTGTGAATATTTTACTTTCTTTATAAAAACCAAAAAAATACAAAAATATTTTTATTTTCTTTTATTGTGTATATATATAAAAACAAGAAAAACCAAAAATATAAAAACATTGTCCTAAATAAAGATTAACAATTCATCATCAATTAATGCTTTCAATAAAGCTTATCATAATAAGTTCCCGAACAAAAGATTCAAAAACTTGCCTTTGTGTTACTTGCGACGTACGGCTCACCTTTAATTGATTAACAAACTCTAAGAGGGGTATAAGGCGGGTTGTTCCGAGGAACTACGACCCAAAAAGGGAGAACGCTTTTAAATCGCTTCGGCGTGCTAATTCCTTCCGCTCCTTCTGTGCATTTTTTCTTTAAAAGATCTATGTGAAGCTTGTGATATTTGGTTTAAGTTGTTTATCTAGTTTTTTTCCTTTAATAAATGGATTGTTTAAAAAAATTAAAAAACCCCAAAAATAATCTTCTTTTTTCTTTTTATCCATTTTAATTCTTTTCTACACCCCTACCTTTATTTTGTTTTATTCTTATGGCGTACCTCCGATTATCGTTTGACTCCCTCTTCACGATTAAAGAGTGTTCGTTCTTGTGGATCCTTTATATAATTAGGATATTGTGGTACACCTGACTCATCTCAACAAACCCCTTCTTGTGATTGTCCCAAGTGTGTGAATAACCCGGTTGAAGGTACCAAAAATAGTCAAGGATGTCTCTATGGCGAAAGAAATTAAAAGGAAGTTTGGTTTACAATTTTGTCATGAAATGAACTTTGCCAAGACATTTAATACTTACGAGTCATCCGATGCTGATTCCAATGTTGTAATGCTCCTCCAAGTGCCATTCGTTGTCAAACAGGTCCCCCGGTGTAAATTCTTCCAAAGATCCTCACTAATCGACATCATTGTTGTTACGAGTGTGGGATTCGTTAGACGGATTATATTTTGTCAACGATGTATTGTAAGTCTAGTGGAAAGTGTCATTTTGGTTAAACTTGTCCACCGCAAATTCCGATAATTTTAAAACCGGAACCCATCCTAAAATCAAACCTTAATGAGATCCTACAAAATTTGCAAAGTTTGCAACAACAAAGTTTTTTGGGTACACAACAATGTGGTTGTAATGAATATGATGGAGTTTGTTTTTATTGTACTGTTGGAAATGGAACACCAATCAATTTTTCAACTCCGTACTCTTCTAACGATTCTCCAAGTTTTGCAAACCACCCTCCACAACCCCAATACGTGCCATACTCTTGTGAGTTATGTGGGAACAATGCCCATCATGGTTATGATTGTCCACCTCAAGTCCTGTTTGTCTACAATCAGGACTCGTGTTTCAATCAAAACTTTGATTATTTTCCACAAACTTCACCGAGTTTTCCACAACAATATCCTTGTTGTGAAGATTGTGGGGGTCCTCACGAGACTTTTCAATGTCAACCGATGAATTATTACGAACCTAATCCGTGTTATGATTCTAATTATTCCGGTTTTGACCAAACTCAACCCCCATAATATACCGTCAATCATCCAATCTTCAATGCTCAAAATGAGCTTCTAAATTCTCAAAATAAGCTTATGGAGCAAATGACATCCATATGTGATATGGTTGGTCAATATATGCAAAAGAAGGAAGAAGATAGGCGAATTGCGGAAGATCAAGCGGCTAAAGATCGATATTGGAAGATTCCCATTTGCTATGATGATGACGAGGACTATACCATTGCAATCACACCCGTTTTATCAACCGAAGAGCCCGTTGACTCTCTCATAATGAAGGATGAGCATCTTGATGCTATTCTGGCAACGGAATCAGACAAAGTAATAAAGTCTAGTGTCGAGAACCTTGTACTGACCCCAAGTGAGTCCGAGGGTATTCCCGACAGTATGTGTGATGTGCCTCTTTGTAACAATTCTACCCCTCTTAAAGCATTCAAAGAACACTCTGAGATTGTCGTCGATTTCAGCGATGATTCTACTTCAAGTGATGGCGATTCTCCCTACGGTGAGGATATCGATAATGTCAATGCATCACCTCCCGATTATGAGCTCGTCAGCTTAGAGGTGGTGGAGAATGTTACCCCGGAAGATGGAGAGATTGAGGACGATGTTCTTCGTGAAAATTTATCGAAAATCAATCTTCTTATTGCTAAGATCAAAGAATTAAAAGATAATCCACCTCTATCTTCCAGTTTTGTGACCAAGTCTTTCTCCACATCTCTTAACTTTTTCACGGAGGAGACTAACACCTTTGATAATTCTTTACCCGAATCTGAAACTTTTTGCTTTAATCTAGAAAAGATTAGTAGTGGTAGTACCACTACTCGTTCTGATTTATTTCTTCCGGATTATGAAACTTTCTATGATCATATTAAAGAGAAAAGTAGTGGCAGTACCACTACTCATGCTGATTTCTCTCAATATGATTCGTTCATCTTTGATCTTTCGATCGATTCATTTCCTCCTGCCGATAGGAGTGACTTTTATCATGAGGAGTTCGCCGATGAACTCGCTCATATCATATCTCCACCGGAGTATGATTGTTTCTATTTTAATAGTGAACCTGATCCGGGTGAGTTGACTAGTATTGTTGACTCCGGGATTCGTGAGAACATTTCTTCTACGACAAATGTGAATTTACCATTCGAGGATGCCCAATCTCCTCTCTTGGCATTTGTTGTATGGATTTTTCTTCCTTTTCTCACATATCCCGTTACTCCTCCATATCTTCTCTCTTGCGGGAATGAAGATACCATTTTTGACCCCGGCATCTCCATTTATCATTCTTTTATGCCGGGTAAATGAAAGTCCGATGGAGATTTTATCTTCCACTTGCTCCCCCATGGACCAATGAATTCGGGGTCGAGTCAGGCTTAAGACTCGGTTAACAAAAGTAAGCGCTTCCTAGGTGGCAACCCATGCTTATCCTATATAATTAGTAGTAGTATTAATGAATAAGTATTTTTGTTGTGTGTGGAGGCTCGCCTCTTTCCTTTCTCATTTGCTTGTGTTTTTGTGATTGTCCAGGATTGTCCCAGATTTTTGAAGCCTCTCGTGCTCGTGGTTTTTTCTTTCGATCACAAGAGCTTTAAAACCTCAGCTTCATTTGGGAATCCGATATCCTAATCTTATTGACTAACGTTTTTCTTTTGGCATAATTAATAAACGGCCTTATATTTACGTAGAGACCTTTCTTAAAACATTAAGGACAATGTTTAGTTCTAGTATGGGGGGTCTTCGATTTGATTGTGCCTGCAGCTGTTGTTTTTCACGTAATCCCATTTTTACCACCAAAATTTTTGAAAATATGAAAAAATTTAAAATTTCAAATAAATATGGTTTTGTCACAATTTTGACTTTCCTGCAGGGTAGAATAAGAATAAAGTTTGACTCGATTGAGCGTGTTGAGCTCTAGCTTGTTCCTTAACGTTTAGACTAAGCATTCGAGAATCTTCGCGAAGAACGAAAAATGATAGTGTTAAGTATGAGTTGGATGCTAAACAAGGATTATTTGGAAATCTTAAGAGCTCATGTATGTAATTTGTGGCTTTTTCTCCCATAAGCTTCTAACCGGATTAATATGTGTGCTATTTTTGGAGAATAAACTTAAATCAACAATTTTTATGTAGTATATAGCAAAAAATTTGGTCTTAGTTCAATCTTATACTTAAATTTTTCAAAAAGAAGTCGTCTCTATATCGTAAAAAAAATGATAACATGTTGAAAAATGAAAAAATATAATAAATATAAACTGTGGGCTGATAAAAGTTTGCTGTATCTTGCCGGCTCACAACCGATGTTACATCCTTCTAAAGAAAGCCCATAGTAAGAATAATAATCCGAGACTGATAAAAGTTTGATGCATCTTGCGGCTCGCACATCGATGTTGCAGCTTTGCTTAAAGTAGGTTCGAGGTTACAATTGCTTGTGTGTTTAGAGTAGTTAAGTGTGAAATTATAAATAGATTTCTTTTGGTAAATTGTAAATATTCGTTTTAAAACCTTTTGACGTATTCTATTGTTAATGTTTTTAAATAAGCTAATGTATACTGCGTTTAAACTATTGTCCTAAATTAGTAGAAACAATTCTTTCATCAATATTTATTTTTTTTAAAAATATTGGGCTTTTTAAAAAAAAACTTTTTTAAAAAAAAAAATAAAAAAAACATAAAAAAAAAACATTATCATAATAAGTTCCCGAACAAAAGATTTAAAACTTGCCTTTGTGTCACTTGTGAAATACGGCTCACCTTGAATTGATAAACAAATTATAAGAGGGGTATAAGGAGGGTTGTTCCGAGGAACTACGACCCGAAAGGAGAAGGTTTTTAATAGCTTCGCGCTTTCCCGCTCCTCCGCTCTTTTGTGCGTTTTTCTTTTAGAGAGCTACCGTGAAACGAGTTGATTATTGGTTTAAGTTGTCTTATCTCATTTTGTTCGTTAATAAAATATGTTTCTTAAAAAACACAAAAAACCAAAAATAATCTTCTTTTTCTTCTTATCCATTTAATTCTTTTCTTAACCCTCTTAATTGTTTAATTCTTATGGCGTCATTCGACTATCGTTACACGATTAAAGAATGCTCGTCTTGTAGAGCTTTGTACACTAGAAACTGTGGTTGTTCAAAAGGGAGTCTTAAAGACAATATTCTTGTTCTCGTACCCGACTCGTCTCAACGACCCCTTATTTTTGAACAAATTTGTCTCAATTGTGGAGACACATGGTCATGTCTTATATTAGCGACAATGTGCTCTAATACGAAAGACATTGGAGGAAGTTTTTCAAGATTTCCAAGACACTTTCGAGTCATCCGATGACGATACTAACTTTGTTAATGAAAATCAAGAGCCATTCGTTGTCAATCAAGACCCCGGTAAAAATTCTTCGCAAAGTCCTCCACATATTGACCATCATTGTTGTTACGGGTGTGGTGATTCATTAGACAATATCTTTTGTCAATGATGTACTTGCGAGTCTTGTGGGAAAGGTGCTCATTATGGTTATAATTATCCACCGCAAGTTCTGATTATCTTTAAACCAGAACCATGCAACAATCAAACCGTTAATGAGTTCCCACAGACTTGCAAGGTTCCACCCGAATCCTGTTCCGGAGATGAGGAATCATTCACTTATGAATCCTAACCTAATTTATTGATGATTCTTCCTAACGTTTTCAATAAACCACCTTACGACCTCCTATGTATTCTTGTGAATTTGAGGGAATAATGCTAGTTAGTGTCACTATTGTACACCTCATGTCCGTTTTATCTATCCGGAAACCGTGTTACAATCAAGGACTTTAATTTCCCGCAAGATTTTCATGATTTTCAACAACAATACCTTTGTTATGAAAATTACGGGGGTCCTCATGAAACTTACCAATGAATGAAGATTATTATCACAAGCAAAATTCTTGCTATGATCCTAATTCTTTTGGTTTTAACCAATTTCTTCCCCAACCGCTTCCCGTCATTGATCCTACTCCTCTTAAAAAAGGTATGGAAGAATTATGAATTGCTTTTCAAGCTTGGAGTGATAATATTCGACAAAAGAAGGAGGAAAAAGAAAAGCAAATTGCGGAAGAGCAAGCTTCTAAAGATCGATATTGGAAGATTCCTATTTGCTACGATGATGACGAGGACTATACCATTGCAATCACTCCCGTTTCATCAACCAAGGAGCCCGTTAACTCTCTAAGTATGGGGGACGAGCATCTTGACACTATTCCGGCAACGGAATCAGACGAAGTAATAAAGTCTAGTGTTGAGAACCTTGTCCCAATCCCAAGTGAGTCCGAGGGTATTCCCGACAGGTTGTGTGAAAGCTCTTTCGTAACATCCTACCCACTCTGAACTTTCAAAGAACACTCTGAGATTGTCATCAATTTCAACGATGATTCTACTTCAAGTGATGACGATTCTCCCTACGGTGAGGATATCGATTATGTCGATGCATCACCTCCCGATGCTGAGATCGTCAGCTCAGAGGTGGTGGAGATTGTTATCCCGGAAGTTGGAGGGATTGATACTGATATTCTTCTAACAATCAAAGACGATATCCTTCGTCCCGCCAAATGGTAATTGGTCAATCTTCTTATTGCTAACATCGAAGCATTAAAAGATAATCCCGTTCCATCTTCTGATTTTGTAACCAAGTCTCCCTCCACATTTCCTAACTCTTTCTTGGAGGAGACTAACACCTTTGATAATTCTTTAACCGAATCTGAAACTTTTCGCTTTAATCTGGAAGAGATTAGTAGTGGCAGTACCACTACTCGTTCTGATTATTCTCTTCCGGATTATGAAGCCTTCTATCTTGATGACGATCATATTGAAGAGATTAGTAGTGGCAGTACCACTACTCATTCTGAATTTTCTCTTTCTAAATATGATTCGTTCATCTTTGATCTTTCGATCAATCCATTTCCTCCTGCCGATAGGAGTGATTTATATCATGAGGAGTTCGCCTGTGAACTCGCTCACATCATATCTCCACCGGAGTATGATTGTTTCTGCTTTAAGAATGAGCCCGAGCTGGGCGAATCCACTATGGATGTGGTGGGGGATATTTATCCAACAAGAGAATCAAGAGTTCATGTGCCTAACGTTTTACCCACCCATCCCACCCTTAATCTGGATTTCATACTTTTAAGTGAACCTCTCTTCGCTTATATTGTATGGATCTTTCTTCCTTTTCTCACGTATCCAGTTACTCCATCATATTTTCTCTCCTGCGGGAATGAAGATACCATTTTTGACCCCGGCATCTCCGTTTATCATTCTTTTATACCGGGTGTATCTCATCGGAGTGGAACTTTCATGAAATTCAATGTTTATCCAAACCACTTGAATGAAAGTCCGATGGAGATTTTATCTTCCACTTGCTCCCCCATGGACCAATGAATTCGGGGTCGAGTCAGGCTTAAGACTCGGTTAACAAAAATAAGCGCTTCGTGGGTGGCAACCCATGCTTATCCATTCTATCTTCTTTCTATTTGCTAATAAGTGTTTTTGTGTGTTGTGATGAGGCTCGCCTCTTCCATTATCCGTGTTTTGTGTTTTGTGTCGTATTGTCTAGGATTGCCCAGATTCTGAAGCCTCTCGTGCTCACGGTTTTGTCCTCCGATCACTCGGTCTTCACATCATCAGCTTCATTTGGGAATCTAATATCCTAATCTAATCGACTAACGTTTATCTTTAAGCATACTTAATAAACGACTTAGGATTTGCGTAGAGACCCTTCTTAAAACATTGAGGACAATGTTTAATTCTAGTATGGGGGGATCTTCGATTTGATTGTGCCTGCAGTCGTTGTTTTCGCGTAATCCCGTTTTTACCACCAAAATTTCAAAAAAATGAAAAAATTTAAAAATTTTCAAAAAAATAATATGTTTTTGTCAAATTTTTTGACTTTCTGCAGAGGTAGAATAAAATTAATAGTTGACTAGTTTGAGGGGTTGTGCTCTAGCTTGTTCCTTTAAGTTTAGACTAAGCATTCGAGAGTCTTCGCGAAAGAACGAAAAAAATATAGTGTTAAGTATCGAGTTGGATGCTAAACCAGGATTATTGGAAATTCTTAAGAGCTCGTGTATGGAATATGTTGTGGACTTTTTCTCCATAAGCTGCTACAGGATTATTATGTGTTTTTTTTTTTTTTTTTTTTTGGGCCTATTTTTGAGAATAAACTTAAATCAACAAGTTTATGTAGTAGATAGTTACAAAAATTTGGTCTTAGTTCAATCTTTACTTAAAATTTTTAAAAAGAAGTGTCTCTATATCGTAAAAAATATGATAACATGTTGAAAAATAAAATATATAATATTAATCTAAATGTGGGTGATTAAAAAAGTTTGCTGTATCTTGCAGGCTCACAAACGTTGATACATCTCTCTAAAGAAAGCCCATAGTTAAGAATAATTAATCGAGATTATAAAGTTTGCTGCATCTGCGGCTTACAACAGACTGTTGCTGCCCTTCTAAAAGGTTCGAGGGTTACAATTGCTATAGTGTTTAAAATTAAGTGTGAATTTAAATAATAGATGTCTTTTTTGTTAAATTTAATATTCTTTTGAACTTTGACTATTCTATGTTTAAAGTTTGAAATAAGCTATGTATATAGGGAAAACTGAGAGTTTTGAATCCGAAGGTCCGCTGTGTAATTTAGTCCCGATTTACTAGTCTCTGTGAGGGTGTCAAAAGGCCTGGTCAACTTAGCCGCAAGGGTGGGATGTGCCGAGACGAAAGTCGTAGATGGGATGACCCTCGCCTTCATCTCAGTATTTCGGGTGGAACGTGATAGCATAGATTTTGCCTAACTCAAAACAAATCCATTTTAGACTAATTTACTTCCATAAAGATTTTAGTTTTGTCATCAATAAAAGGGGGAGATTGTTAATACAAATAAACCCATAAAAACGTTTATTTAATTGTACGATATTCTCATGTTTGTTGATAACATTTAGTAAAATCTCTATGATAATAAAAATGCCCTAAACGTCTTAAACACATATTTTCCAATTTTGAGCATCACTTTAAATTTCAAACAAAACAAGTGAAGTAATATTTGCATCATAAATATCATCATCATTTGAAGCATATCTTAACATGATCTTACAAGATTACACATGATCTCTCAAGATTTTTCATATCAAAATTCAGATTGTGTTACTGTGCGCTGGTTCTTTTCGATATAAAGGTCGGTTCTGTTTTGCAACAGTTTTGGCGAACCTTTCTAACAATTAACTCTCTTATCTACTAATCATTCTCTCTATTCTTCCATAGTTTTATTTAGCATTTTGTAGGTAATTCTCTTCAAACAAGAAATTGCCAAACACCCCTTTGAGACGATTGGTATGTGTTTAAATACACATACCTTTTACCTAATAAATCAACCCTAAACGACCAAAAACGCACATAAAATGCCATAAATATGCCTGTTTTTGTGTTTATACTGTGCAGGTACCGGATATTCACTAAAGGACAAAAAATGAAGCCAAACTGGATAAAACCAAGCACGGATTTGAAAAGAGCGCAAAAAACCGAGGCCAAAGGTACAAAAGGTTTGAAAACGGAGCTAAAACGGACATTTCCGAATCGACTCGACAACGTTTGTGCATTTAATGAAGTTAAGAAGAAGTCAAAGTCAACCCCGGGATACGACGTTGGAAAGAGCATCGAAAACCAAACCCAAAAACCTAAATTGTCAAAAGTGGGCCCACCCGTACCCACTTAGTGGGCCCGGATCAGCCCACTACCCATTTATTATAAACCCTTAAAGCCCATTTTCCTTTTTATTAATACTAGCCCATTACCAATTTAATTACAAAACCAAATGGGCCCAACCTGCTAAACCAAACGGCCCAATCCACCCTAACACCGTTAACCCAATGCCTCATTTACCATTTACACCGTTATTCCAAAAGGACTAACAGTTAAATCCCACCCAATCCTGGGACAAAGGTTGTAAAATAAGAAAGGGACGTTGTATGCTATACTATTATCACTCTGAGGGGCCATTTTTGCCAAATTGAGATTATATTTTCAAGTTAAAAATGGGCGGGTAATGCACTATTCATCACCCCTTTCACACACGCAGAGTGTGTGTGTCCTTTCTCTGCACAACCAGACAAATAGCCCTCACGTCATGACAAAAGTCACCTTCCTACTCACCCCACCTCACAAACAAACAATCCACTGTGGCAATCCCCTACCATTCTATTGGACGAATATAATCAAGGGTTTGGATCAATTTGTTTGGGCTCCAAGGTAATTTGAGGGTCAAGATAAGCTTGGTTTTTCTCTCATACTAAAAGCACAACAAGCACAAGGGGTGAAGACTCAGCCTATATAAAAGAAAAGAAGACAGAAGTAGAAGAGGAGGGAGGAGTAGTGTAGTTTAACTTTTAATGTTTTATTTTATTTTATGTCTTTTAATCCAGTCATTTTAACTTTAAGCTTTGTAATCAATTTATTTTTGAATGGAATTTTAAGTTTTTATGATTAAGCAAATCTGTTGTTATGCTATCTAAACTGCCTATGGAGTTCATGCTTATTTGGTGCTTATATCTGAGAGTTAATGTTTATTTATCTTCTAAGATTCCTATGCTTAATCTGTCTTAAGGTTTTAACAACTTTTTGAAATCTGTTTTTGTTAAAATTCAATTTTTAAGATTTAAGGGGTGTTTGGGTCAAGGGGTAAAAACAGGTCAAAATGTTTTTGGGTCATTTTGTTAACTTTAACCAGCCTATTTAAGTCACTTTTAATCAGTTTTTCCAAGCCTCAAGTTCTTATGGTCTGTTTTTAGGTCTTTCCTAATTGGTACTCAAAGCTGTGTATAAAAAAGCAGTCCATACTGCTCATGTGATAAGATTTCTTAAAACAGCTTTAGAGTGAGGTTTTAGTGTCCTTTTTGTAGTCTTAATGAAGTAGGATTAGTTGCCTTTAGGTTTACTTAAGTTTTATCAAACCTGTTAAGTTTTTTTTTTAGCTTTAAAAGTCACTTTTTGTTTTTCAAATGTAAGTAGGTTAAAAGTGTTTTTAGATTTAGAAAATTTGAGCATAAGCTCATTGAAGACTTAACTCCATCTGTCTTAAGTAGTTTTTCAATTTTGAGCTTATTTACCAGCTTAATATTAAGCCTGCAGTTGCCCTTTAGTTTCTTGAAAGAAAATCAAAAAAGAGCTTGCCCTGTGCAACCAGCTGTTTTAACAGCCCTTTTTTATGATTATTTTTGTTTCAAACTCTAATTTCTTTGTTTTTTATAGCCCTTAAGCTGATCTTTAAGCTCATTGGCTTGTTCAGCCATAAGGATCCTTTAAAGGCTTAAAGATAAGCCCTAAAGATGCCCCCTTAGGCTTTAGTCCTTAATAAGCCAAGTTGTTTTGTCCTTTTAGCCTTAGTGTTATCTTAGAATTCTGTTAGCTTTTTATCCTTAATTTCTAGCTTATCTGTTGATCCCTCTGCTCAATCTTATATAGTTGCTTATTGATATGGTGTTCAAATCTCTTTTTTGCTTATTTCCCTTCCCCATGTTGCTTAATTGTTCCTAAAAAAAGCAAAATGAAAGCATTTTAAGCCTTAGTTTTAAATGTAGCATTCTGTCATTTAAATTATGCATTTTCTAGCTCATTGTTAAGATTTCACAAAAAAGTTCAAGTTTTAAAAATTCTTATTTATATGTGTTCTTAAAGTGTGCAAAAAGAAAAATGAAAAAAAATATCAAAGGAGAGGCACATGGGTCGAAAACCAGTGACCTCCCCTTTGCATTAGCCAGCGTCCCACAAACCCCACAAACATACAACCAACTGTGTACACAATAGCTCATCCAACATTGGATGAAGCTATTATTTATTTAATCCCACTTGTCTCTTTTACCTTTTAGCCACATTTAAGCTTAATAACAGCTTATTTATAAGCTGTATTTTCAGTTTTAATTTTTTCTTAGAACCTTTATAGTATGTTGGGAATTACGTTTTCCTAACTTAGCACTGACATTATTAATAGTTAGTACTGATAGTGATAGTTAGTACTAACAGTACAAAATGTTAAGTACTGATCAGTTAGTTAGTACCGATAGTAGAAATTAGTTAGTACCGTTTAAGAGATATGTTTGAGATATTTTAGGAAAAGATATGTACGCGTTTTGTAAGCCTGTTAGGGTTTATCCTTGGTCTATAAAAGGATCCCTCTTGGCATAGTTAGAGATACGAACTCAATATATCTCATAGCAAAATCATATCTCATAGTTAGTAATCTGTAATCATTCAAAGCAGATTAATAGAAATTATTATTTAGTTTTTCCAATGTTCTTCTATAGTACTTGGTGTTAAGATTCCGCCATTACATATAGTATCTTAATCAGAGTATCTATAGTCAACTGTATTTATACATCTTGGCTATCATCCTTAATAGGCTGCAGAGATCTATTTATCAAGGGACTCACAAGTGGTATCAGAGCCTGTGAGAAACTCTGAATAAGAAGAACAAACAAATCCAGTTATACATCTTCATCCTAAAAACTAAACATGTCTGGATCACAAGATGAAATTCCACCACCACCACCACCTCCACCATCATCACCACAAACACCAACCCAACAAACTCCTCATACAGTATCAACCATCAAGCTGCCTATTCTCAAAAAAGGAGAATATGATATATGGGCTATGAAAATGGAACACTATTTGGCCCATACAGACTATCCAATCTGGGAGGTTATACAAAATGGGAATGGTCCTGTATCAATCACTACAGATACACAAGGACAAATTAAGGTTTTGCCTCCCAGAACTGCAGAAGAAATTGTAGCCAGAGAAAGAGAGTAGAGAAGCAAGGACCACTTGTTATGGCCCTAACCACTAAGATCATTCTGGCTATATTCCATATGATGACTGATGAAAAGAAATGTGGGATCGCCATCAAATCTAGAGTTAGTGGAAATGACGAATCCAAGAAGATGTAGAAGTATATCTTGAAGCAATACTTTGAAGGATTCTCTGTATCCAACATTCAAGGGCTTCATAAAGGCTATGACAGGTTCCAAAGTCTTCTGAGTTAATTTAGAGAGTCTTGAGACAGGTGTTATCCACTGAGGATGCAAATCAAAAATTCCTAAGATTCTCTACATTCTGCCTGGTCCACAAGTTTCTCTTAATTATGAGGACCAACCAGGACGCGTGGACAGTATCAGCTTTGATGATTTGTACAACAATCTAAGAGTCTTTGAGAGTGATATAAAAGGCTCTACTGCATCATCCTCTAGCCCGCAAAATGTAGCATTTGTCTCATAGAACACCATAGTACTAATGAAGTTAGTACCACTTATTGTGTTCCCATCCTTCTGGTCAAACTCACAGTATGAACAAACATCATCTACTCATTACTTGCTAATCAATCAAGTTTGTCCTCAACCTGGCCTCAGAGGACTTGAACAGATAGATGAGATAGACTCCTAGAAGGAACATGGGATTGTAGTGGCACAGTGGCCATTGATCTCATGAGAATGAAAGTTCTACAAAAAGACTGGGTAGAAAGCTACAATTTGATGCAAAAAGAACCAGATGGCTTTGATAAAACCAAAGTTTGAATGCTACAATTGCCACAGACAGGCATTTTGCTAGAGAGTGCGATAATCAAAGGAAATCAAAGATACAGGAGGAGGGATACATGGAATTCCTAGAACAAGGATTGGGAGCAGAACTAAGAAAGAAGGAGGACTCTAAGATTGGTGACAATTGATGGAGAAAGGTCGTGATTGGGCCAATCTTTCAGAAGAAGATGAAGATTATGCTTTGATGGCTTGTAACAGCTCAGAATCAGACACAGAGGTAACTTCATGTTTAAATAAGTGTAAAGAGTCTACGTATAACCTTAAAAAATGTATGATGCTCTTAGAGAAAAACTTAGTGATGCAAGCATAGAAATAAAGGCATATCCTCCTAGGTCTTAAGAAAGTTGAAGCAACAATTAGTTGCTCATTCAACACAAGCGTCAACTTTGGTATGAACATAAGATTAAATGTATGAAGATTGACGTTGATGATAAAACATATGTTCTAACATACCTAAGAAATTTGTAGCAGAAGCTCAAAAAGAAAAAGAAGATTTAAAGGCTAAAGTAGAAAAATGGCATAACTCTTCTAAGAATCTTAGTAAACTGCTAAATACCCAAATGAGTGCTAATGATAAGTTTGGGCTTGGGTATGGGGATCACAGATATGATGGTATTTTGAGCTATGAAAATGAAGTATTGCAGAGTGTTTTTATGAATAAAGAGAGTGAGTTAGAAAAACAACCTTTGTATGATAGGTTTGTTACAGCAGATGGAATGCATGTTGTACCCCCACCCATGACAGGGAATTATATGCCCTCTGGACCTGACATTGAAGTAGATTACTCACAATTTACATATGGTCCAAAACAGACTCAACCTAGTGAATCTGAATCCCAATCTAGTGAATTTGATACCTGTGAATCTAACATTAGTACAGAACCCTCTGAATTAGTGTCTGAACCAGTTGTCAATGAATCTAATGTAGAATGTCAACTAATGTTGGTGATGCTCCTATCATTGAGGAGTATGAATCAGATAGTGAAGACCTGAGATGTGTTTATACCAATAAAGAACAGAGAAAACTTTGTTTTGCTAAACCAAACAAGTAAAAACCTCCTAAGAAAACTGTTAAGATTCAGTACAACATAGTCAAAAAACCTAAAGTAGATAAGAATGTGTTGGGGTATGGGTCTACTTTAAGAGCATGTTTGTATGTGAAAGTCTTCATCATTTAATAGAGCTTGTGATTTACATGTGAAGAGAGTGGCTAGAAAAGCTGAGTTAAAACAATCAGTGGAATAAGAACTTTCATCAATGGGAGAATAAGGCAATTTGGAATAATGTACAAAGAGCTAAATAATCAATAACCAATTTGATCTCTTCATCAGTATTAACTAGAGCTGGCAAAATTCCAGTTAATACTGCTAAGAACTACGCTAAGTACTAAAAATGTTAGTACTGCTAGCAAAGTTTTAACAGGACAGACAGTATATAAACTAGTTACTGCCTATGTCAGTTAAATACTGTTAAACCCTCTTGTGAATGAGTTTAGGACCAAGCAAATGTTTTTCACAAAATCATTTACAATCTTCATGGCCTTTCAAAGACAACAGTACTTATCACAAATTTTACAAAACAAAAAGTTTCATACTGATAAGGGTAAATGCAGTTAGTGCTCGTTGAGGGAAAAAAAGTGAAACTGCTGTTAAGTCCCTTAACATGTTGTAATTGGAGGACCACACAAGATACATAACTGGACAATTTTTCACCAAATTACAATGGCTGGATCAGTCCCCCCTTAGAAAACCTTTTACACTTTCCTATAAAGATCCACTAGGCTCAGACTCAGCCCAAATCAGGCTTGGGTCCCTAAGAGAATCTAAATCTCTTTCATTTAATGTGCAGGACAATCACTCATAGAGCTTTAAAGAATAAAAGGAATTGTTGATTGTGTTGTCTCCAGGTACATGACTGGAAACAGGCCTACTTGCTGAATTTCAAGACTTTTATGGTGGCCTGTTGCTTTTGGAGGGTAGGTAAAGGTTATTTCAATGGTAAAGGTAAAATAAAAACTGGTAAGTTAGATTTTGAGGATGTGTGCTTTGTGAAAGAACTTCAGCATTTCAATCTCTTTTCTATGTCACAAATGTGTGACAAAAAGAACAAGGTTCTGTTTACTGACTCTGAATGTCTTGTTTTGTCTCCTGAATTTAAGTTACCTGATGAAAATCAAGTATTACTTAAAATCCCCAGACAAAACAACATGTACAGTTTCATTTAGAGAACATTGTTCCTTCAGGTGGACTGGTCTTGCTTTATTTGCAAAGGCCACAAACTAATGAATCTAACAATTGGCACTAGGAGGTTGGGTCATGTTAATTCAAAAACTTTTAAAAAAATTGTAAAGGGAAACCTTGTCAGAGGTTTACCTTCAAAGATTTTTCAAAATGACCACACTTGTGTTGCTTGTCAGAAAGGAAAGCAACACAAGGCGTCCTGTAAGGCCAAATCAGTAAGCTCAATTAGCCACTCCTTACAACTTCTTTATATGGATTTGTTTGGACATACATCTGTAAGGAGCTTAAACCATAAGACCTACTGCCTAGTTATCACTGGTGATTTTAGCAGGTTTAGTTGGGTGTTTTTCTTAAGAACTAAGGATGAAACTAGTGGAATCCTTAAGGACTTTATAAGACAAATTGAGAAACCAATTGATCAAATGTTAAAACTATTAGATGTGAGAAATGGTACAAAATTTTAAAGAAACTAGGATGTTATTGAATTTCTATGGGTCAAAATGGGATCAAGAGGGAAAATAGTAATGCAAGAACTCCATAACAAATGGAGTTGCCTGAGAGATTGAACAGGACCCCTTATTGAAGGCTGCTAGTCATGCTTGCAGATTCAATTTATACCTATCACTTTTTGGGCTTGAAGCTTGTTAGTACTGCTTTGTCTATGTTCTTTTATAAGGTATAGTGACCCAAGCCTCATAATAAGACAACTTTTTAATAGGTAAAATACCAATATATAATGTTATATAAGACCTTTTGGGTGCCAGTTCTTCGGTGTGCCATCTTGAATACCATTGACCACATGGGCAAGTTTGCTAGAAAATCAGATTGAATGGTTTTTAGTTGGGTTTCTATACAAAGCAAGGCTTTTAGAGTTATACATTTTAGAAAGCCAAAAGAGGTTAAGAAAACTGCACATCACATTTTATTTAGAAAAACTAACCAAATGTTGCAGGGAAAGGACCAACTTGCTTTTGATATTGATTACTTAACTGATTCTTTTAAGATTCATCCTGTTCAGTCAGAGAATATGTTCAATCAGATGTTGTAGATTAGTTTTGGAACTAACAGAGGTTGGATATAGTAGTGGAAGCTCAATGGTTTTTCAGGGGTACTATACTTTAATTCTGAGGCAGGATTAGTCATTCTTTATGCTATTGAGAAAAAAAGTATCATTGAGAAAGAAAGTACTGTTGCAAATGTTGGAATTAAAGTTGGGAGTCTGAAGAAGGGACTGTACCGTGGCATTAGAGTTTGATTAGAATTTGTCAAGAAGCAAGTATCAGGGTTTAGAATCTGAAGAACCCTAATGAAGATGAGGTGGATCTTTGTAGTGTTGGTTTAAACCAAACAAACTAATGGTCATTAGTTACCGAAGCTTAAAGGCATCATATATGGCTAGTCCATAGCAAACGGCTTATGGTAAAGACTTTCAAATTCATTTATGGTTGACTTTTTACCAAATTTTCGTAGGGTTTTCAACTAACCGTGCTTCTTGGTGAAGGTTGGCTAACTATCAACGTCCACAGATCATACAGTTCTTGGTAAAGAATAATCAAATTTTGATAGCTGATAAGTTTGCTAAAACTATATGGTTTATAATGCACCATGTTATGAAATGAAAGCATTGGCTAGTCCAAAGCAAAATGGTATTGGTAAAGACAAATCAATTAGTTAATGTGACAGTTTACCAAAAACTGTAATGGTAATGAACTCACCATGTTTTTAATGAAGAGTTAACTATCTCCAGCGCAAAGGCTATGGTAAAGAAACATCAATCCGGTTTATGGCTGGTAGTTGCCAAAAAATACAAGGCCAACTTAGTGGGATTGTTGACTGAAATGATTGTTGCTGTGTTGCTGAGAGACAAAGTTGCTGCTGTAGATGGATAGTGTTTAAGAGCTCAAGAAATGTTTAAACGTGTGTAGATACTTCCTCTATGTTAAAGAAGATAAAATCTGAAGAAAACATGAAGTTAAAAGAGTTCAACATTCATGTTTAAGGGAGGATTGTTGGGAATTACGTTTTCCTAACTTAGTACTTTGCAAATCTGTCTCACTTGGCTTTTCTGCTTACCTTGCTTATCCTTGTACTTACTTATGAATTATTTATGCTTGTATGTTCTTAAAACTGCCTACCCTCACCTTGTTCTTACTTTTTATTAGTGGTCATAAGCTGTTTTAAGCTAAAATGGTTTTTATGTGCTTTTAAAGGGGTGTTTGGGTCAAGGTGTAAAATGGGTCATTTGAGGTTTCAATTTGTCTTTGGCACTCAGTTTAGTTTTCATGGGTTTAAGTCAGTCTAAAATGTATGTTTTTACAAGCTTAAATTTAGTTTTGTTGAATTTTATAGTTGTTTTATCCTTAAGACTAGTCTGCTAAGTCCACTGTTTGTTCAAATAGTTTATTTGATTTAGCTTTCATATTCATCTTTCTAGTGTTGGTTTTGTGTTAAAATTGATGTTCTAATGCAGTAGTGTAAGTGCTCTTTTGGCTTACTGTTGTTTTGATCAAAAACTGTCAACAAAAGTGTTAAGTGTATCTTACTGAAAAACAGCTTTTTCTAATTCATTTTCTGGCTTATTCTTAATTTCAAACCATCTTTTGTTTGTTAATATAAGCTCTTGATGTCTAAACTAAATCTGTTTTGAGTTTACATGTCCAGAAAGTTCTGTTTAATTAACTTATTTTGAGCTTAAAAGTAGCAAATTTGTCTTTTATAAAATACTAATCAGCATGCACTGAGTGAACCTGCACTTTTAATTTAGCTTTTCATAAGCTTAAATTAGTTTCAAACTAATTTCTTTTTGCTTATTTTAGGAGCTTTTTGGACAGGCTTTATGAGCTTATAAGCCCCAACCCCATAAGGTTCCTCTAACTTGCTTAAAATTAAGCCCAAAAGTGCCCTATGTGGCTGTTTTAACCAACTGTTTTTGCCATTTGCTTATTTGCTTGTTTTTAGCTTTTCTGGCTTATCTTTGCTGATTATTTAGGTTTATCAATCATTATCTTTGACCAAATCTTTTAATTCTTATCTTTTGTAGTATTCTTTGACTACAACTTTGGTCCTTCATGTTTCCATATTGTCTTCATTGTGTTTTGTCTTATCAACTCAAATATTATTACTAAATAACCAATAAAATCCTTTTGACCATTCAAGCATTATTTTCAAACCGACTCTCGATTTTCAAATTCACGCCTGTCGGGGGAAGGAGAAAGGACCGGTTTCGGTTTTAAACTTTGTGTGATAACGAAAACGTGAGAGGACGATCTTCCGGTTAATTATACCTTATTTATTGATATGCTCTATTTATTACTATATTTTTATATATTTATTTTATATTTATATGTATTAAAAGGAATCTGTAATTTTTGCGCGCTGCGGGCTGGCCGTGAGACGATTCTCCGAGTTGACGTTTGTTGTTTGAAGACCTTCCTTGTGAAGTTATTTTGTTATAAAAAATAAAAATACAAAAATATTTTTCATTTTCTTTTGTTATTATATAAAATAAGAAAATAAAAAATAAAAAGTAAAAACCTTGTCCAAAATAAAGGATAAACAATTCTCATAATATAAAGCTTCCACTGAAAAAAGCATTTATCTTAAATAAGTTCCCGAAGCAAGATCAAAAATTGCCTTTTTGTCACTTGCGAGGTCGGCTCACCTTTAATTATTTAACAACTACGAGAGGGGGTATGGTGGATGTGACCTGAGGACTACGACTAAAGGAGAAGGTTTTTAATAGCTTTACGCTTTTACTCTCCGTCCTTTGTGCGTTTTTATCTTTAAAGAGTTTATGTGAAGTTGTTGATTAATGGATTAGTTGTTTTATCTCATTTGTCTTTTTATAAATGAATAGTTTAAAAACCTAAAACAAAAAATAACTCTTTTCTTTGTTCTATCCATTAATTCTTTTCTTACCTCTATATTGTTTAATTCTTATGGTGTCATTCGCTATCGTTTAAATCTTCTTTATGCGATTAAAGAAAGCTGTTTGTGGAGCTTTGAACACTTCAGCTACTGTGTTCTAAAGTGGGTCTTGAAAGATAAGATTCTTGTTCTAAATCAAACACCTGACTGTTCATTTGACATTCAGGATTGTGTGAATTCGTGGAAAACCGGTTGAAGGTCAATAAGTCAGGATGTGATACCTATTGCGAAAAGAAATATTAAAGGAAGTTTGGTTTACAATTTGTCATGAAAATAGAATTTACCAAGACCTTCTAAACACGTATGAGTCATCCGATGACGATACTAACGTTGTTAATGCTCCTCGAGAGCCATTCGTTGTCAAAAGCGACCCCGGTGAAAATTTCCTTGCAATGTCTCCACAAATTACCACAATTGTTGTTGTCAGAGTGTGGTGATTCGTTAGATGGAATCTTTTGTCAACAATGCACTTGTAAGTCTTGTGGGAAAGGTGCTCATGTTGGTTATAATTGTCCACCGAAAGCTTCGATTATCTCTAATCCAGAACCATGCAATCAAACCATTGATGAGCTCCCACAAACTTTACCAAGTTTTGATCCGACGTGCTATTCCGAAAAAGAAAATTCATTACCTTACGTTTCAAAACCCAACTTTGTTGATGATTCACCTAACGTTTTCAACCCACCTTCACAACCTCCTGTGTATTCTTGTGAATTTTGTGGGAAACGATGCTCGTTATGGTCAATATTGTACACCTCAAGTTCCGTTTATCTATCTGGAACTGTGTTACAATCAAGACTTTAATTTCCCGCTAGATTTTCATGATTTTCAACAATAATATCTTTGTTGTGAAAATTGCGAGGGTCCTCATGAGACTTTTCAATGTCAACCGATGAATGAAGACTATTATCATGAGCAAAATTCTTGCTATGATTCTAATTCTTTCGGCTTTGACCAATTTCAACCCCCGCAATATACCGTCAATCATCCAATCTTCAATGCTTAAAATGAGCTTCTAAATTCTCAAAATAAGATCATGGAGCAAATGACATCCATATGTGATATGGTTGGTCAATATATGCAAAAGAAGGAAGAAGATAGGCGAATTGCGGAAGATCAAGAGGCTGAAGATCGATATTGGAAGATTCCCATTTGCTATGATGATGACGAGGACTATACCATTGCAACCACACCCGTTTTATCAACCGAGGAGCCCGTTGACTCTCTCGTAATGGAGGATGAGCATCTTGACACTATTTCGGCAACGGAATCGGACGAAGTAATAAAGTTTAGTGTCGAGAACCTTGTCTTGACCCCAAGTGAGTCCGAGGGTATTCCCGATAATATGTGTGATGTGCCTTTTCATGATAATTCTCCGCCTCTTGACATTTCAAAAGATCAATTTGAGGGTTTCTCCGATTCTAACGATGATTCTATTTCGATTGATGACGATTCTTTCTCTATTGACGACATCGATTATGTTGAGGCATCACCTCCCGATTCTGAGCTCGTCAGCTTAGAGGAGGTGAAGGATTTTCACACGGAAGATGGAGAGATTGAGGACGATATTCTTTGTGAAAAATTATCGAAAATCAATCTTCTCATTGCTAAGATCGAAGCAATTAATTCAAATCCACCTCCATCTTCTGATTTTATGACCAAGTCTTCCTCCACATCTCTTAATTTTTTTTTGAAGGAGACTAACACCTTTGATAATTCTTTACCCGAATCTGAAACTTTTTGCTTTAATATAGAAGAGATTAGTAGTGGCAGTACCACTACTCATGCTGATTCATTTCCTCCTGCCGATATGAGTGACGTTTATCATGAGCAGTTTGCCCGTGAACTCGCTCACATCATATCTCCACCAGAGTATGATCATTTCTACTTTAAGATTGAGCTCGAACTGGGCAATCTTATTATGGATGTGGTAGAGGATATTTTTGATAAACCGACAAGAGAACCAAGAGTTCATGTGCCTAATATTTTGCCCACCCAACCCACCCTTCACCTAGATCTGGATTACATTCTTTCTAGTGATTCTCTCTTCGCTTATGTTGTATGGATCTTTCTTTCTTTTCTCACGTATCCCGTTTCTCCTCTATATCTTCTCTCGACCAAGAATTAAGATACCATTTTTGACCCCGG
>BQNB010067090.1:0-34325 GCA_026074375.1 Tanacetum coccineum | reverse complement strand
TCTTTCATAAGAAACACTTAGTCTGTCTTTTCAAATCAATTTTCTCTTTATTACTAACTGTTTCATTACAGGATATCTTAAAGATGGAGATGAAGATGGAAATTCCCAGTTCCTGAGATGTCAAGTAAATAACCGAATGTCAAGACACGACCTACACTTGTTATGATGTTATGAAAGACCTCATAAAGGTGTCAAAGCTTCCGCAAACTCTGATGTCATGTATTTCTTCACAAGTGCACAAGATGGCGATCCCTCACAAGATGATGTAAGATTATGTTTGGGCGATGATCTCAAGAAAGCTCAAGATCACAGTAAAAGACAAGCGTAAGATGAATCAAAAGATTACTATCCCAAATGTACAAGATATCAAATGTCTACGAGCTAAAGACTGAAGTGATTAAAGTTTGGTATTTTCAGGGGTGACCTCCCTTAGGGGGAGATTGTTAGATATTAGAAAAAGACTCGGTCACCCCGTGTATTTTACTGTTTATTATAGCTCGTAGTTTAATAGTTAATAGTACGTTTTTCGGTTTTAAGTCGGGTATGAATACCCGGTATATTGTAAGTACTATATATATAGCCTCTTCCAACTTTGGAAGAGGTAAGCTAGTTATTATTTCATTTACAAAGAAACACATTTTCTCTCTCTAGAATATTCTCTCTAGTGTTTCTCTCTCTAGAAACTAGCCAAATCCAAGAATCGAACCCGTGTTATGATATAGGATATACCACAGGGTACTATCTTGTAATGAATGTCATAATCACTAGATGGAATTTTCATCCAGAGAATGTTTACACAACACCCAACAACAACAACATATTCAGCCTTAGCTGATGACACAGCCACTGACTGCTATTTCTTAGCACTCCAACAAACCAATTTGCCTCCAAGCATTTGACAGGCACATGAGGTGCTTTTTTGTCCATGTTACACCCAACATAGTTTGAGTCTAAGTATCCTTTGAGGTCAAACCTTGAGCACTTTGGGTACCATAGGCCAAGAGTGGGAGTACCCTTTAGGTTCCTGAAGATCCTTTTCACAGCTGTGAGGTGTGATCATTTTAGATTGACCTGATATCTTGCGCGTAGACATGTTGAGAATGGGATATCATGCCTGCTTGTAGTTAGATACATCAGTGACCCAATCATTCCTCTATATAAGGTCTCTTTGACTGGTTTACCAACAAGTTCAAGACCTAAATTATTTAGAAACACCATAGGTGTTTTCACTGAGGCACTATTAGAGATCTCATACTTTTTCAGTAAGTCTCTTATATATTTTTCTTGAAAAATTAATATACCTTTGTCATCTTGTTTGATTTGAAGTCCAAGAAAGTAAGTGAGTTATCCCATCATACTCATTTTAAATTTCCATATCATTAGTTTTTTCAAACTTTTTACAAAGTTTGTAACTTTTTGAGCTAAATATGATGTCATCCACATACACTTAGGCAAGTAAGACCTCTCATTTGGTTTTGTAAATGAACAAAGTGTTGTTAATTCTTCCTCTGAAAAACTTGTTTTAAATGAGGAATGTAGATAGAGTCTCAAACCATGTCCTTAGTGCTTGTTTAAGTCCATAGAGGGCTTTATCAAGCTTATAGACATGGTCAGGGAAATCACTATTCTTAAAACTAGGAGGTTGTTTGACATAAACTTCTTCCTTGAGCTTTTCATTTAGGAATGTACTTTTGACATCTATTTGATAGACTATGAAGTTCATGTATGTAGCAAAAGCAAGAAAGATCATGATGGCTTCCATCCTTGTCACTGGTGCAAAGGTTTCATCATAGTCAATTCCTTCTTCTTGACTAAAACCTTGAGCAACCAGTCTTGCTTTGTTTCTGATAACAGTTCCATGTTTATGCTTTTTGTTCCTGAACACCCATTTGATCCAATGGTTATCTTTCCTTCAGGAAGTAGAACAAGTGTCCAAACTTTGTTTCTATAGAACTAGTTTAGTTCTTCTTGCATTACATCTACCTACCTTGGATGCTTCAGTGCCTTTAAAACCTTTTTAGGTTTAGTCTCAAAGAGAAAGTCAGCAAATAGACATTCACTGGTTGAGGCAGTTGTCAGTTTGGCAGCCAAACTTCTTGTAAGCATGCCTTTAGTGGGTTCACCAATGATGTTCACAAGTTTAGTGTGTTGGTATCTTGACCATCTATCTTGAGGAGCAGGATGTGACCTTGTTGATGCATGATGAGTGATTTGAGACTAAGTCACTTCAGGGACTAAAGGTTTAGTTATGGATATTGAGGTTTCAATGTTATTTCCTAAAGGTTCTTTAGTGGGGTTATTCCTTGAAGGTTCTATAGTGGGTTGACTGTTAACTAGTTCGTTTTGAACTTCTTCTTGTGTCCCTTTAGTGTTTGTTAGGTCAGGAGGACCTTCAACATCCTTAGTGTGAGGTGTGTTTTGCTCATTTAGAGTAATCACTTCAGGGACATAAGTGTCTTTTATGAGTTCGGTAAGTGAATGATTATAGGGAGTGATTTAGTATGAAATGTCAAAAATTGCTTGATATTGTCTAGATGGGTCATCCTTACGAAAAATTCATCAGGAGGATATCTAGATAAATTATCAATTCTAATTTCATCTGCTGAGGTATTTGTGAACCTGATGGCTTCCATACTCTCATCAAAGGTAACATGATAAGTCTCCTTTATTTGTTGTATTATTTTGTTAAAGACTCTGAAGGCTTTAGAGACAAATGAGTATCTTAGAAAGTATCCATTATGAGCCTTTGCATCAAATTTACCTAAATGATCCTTATGATTATAAATAAACACAAGACATCCAAATACATGAAAGTAGTTAATATGAGGGATCATCTCTCTGAATATTTCATAGGGAGTCTTATCATGTCTTTTTAATAATGATTGATCTATTCTGAGTGTAACAGGCAATTCTGACTACTTCAGTCTAGAAATGCTTAGAGAGTACTAAGCCATTCAACATTGTTCTAGCAGCCTCAATGAGAGTTCTATTCTTTCTTTCAGCTACACCATTTTGTTCAGGTATATAAGGAGAAGAGAAGTTCTAAGAAATTCCTTTCTTATCACAAAAACTCTCAAGATCAGAATTTCTAAACTCAGTCTCATTATCAGTTTTGACCTGTTTGACTTTGACATCATTTTGGTTTTCAACCATTCTGATAAAAGACGTGATCATTTCAGGTGCCTAACTCTTCTTCATGAGAAAGTGAACCTATGTGTACCTTGAGTACTCATCAACAATGATAGGGTATACTTCTCATGATTTATGGAAATTGGATTGACTAGTCCAAATAGATCCATATGAAGAAGATGCAGACACTTCCTGATTGAGAAATTTTATTTTGTTTTGAAAGAAGCTCTATGATGCTTTCCTTTTTCACATGCTGAATATGGTTTATCTTTTGAATAAACAAGTGAAGGAAGGCCAAGAACTTTGTTTTGTTGAGTAAGTTTATTAATGTTTTTGAAATTTAGATATGATAGCCTTTTGTGTCATAGTCAGTTAACACTTGCTGAGGCTTTTGCAAAGAAGCAAGCTCTATTTAGAGTCAGTGATGACATGTCAAGAACATATATATCATATCTCCTTGGGGCTATCAACATAATTTCTTTATTTGCATTAAAGGTTGTTCTTTGCTTATCATCAAATTTAACAATGTATTTAGCATCACAAAGTTGACTGATGCTTATTAGATTGTATTTTAGACCATTTACAAAAGCTACTTTAGAGAAAATGATACCACCATAATTTATTGAACCATATCCCTCAGTAATGAAAGATTAGTTATCACCAAATGCTGCCTTAGGACCTGGTTGCTCCACATATTTATGCAGATAACTCTTGACACCAGTCATACTCCTTGAGCATCCACTATATAGGTACCAATTGGGCTCCCTGATGTCTCTCTACACAAATAATAAACTTGGTTAGTTTCTATTGTGAACCCACTTCTTTGTGGGCTCTTTGGCTTTGATAGCTTGAAGTTTCTTACATCTCTTAAAATGTTCAAAGTAATTATGGTCAGTAGTTGAGTGCACATTACTTTCACAAGTAGTGTAACTCACACCAACTAAGGATTCATTGGACTGGGAGGACTCAGCTAGTACTCCTCTTCTGATAAGAATGACATGATTATGTCTTGGGGTAAAATGGTCATAACTTCCACATATTACACACTCAGGAGAGTTACGACAATCATAAGGATGATGGTCATAAAAGCCACAGTGAGTGCATAGTAGGTAAGGCTTTACCTTAGCTTTCAAGATCTGTTTTGAAGGTGAAGCATACTGATAAGGTTATGCCTTGTAGTTTTCACTACTTTCCAGTAATGCAACATACATGTTGTGATCTGAGGTCCTATGATCCTCACTTTTGCATTTCATGTAATAAAGAATCTTATAACAATCATTAGTTAAATGATTAGTATAATGACAGAGTTTACATTTTAGCTTGGGTTTTTAAAGAGGTTTTGGTCTGACTAATTTAGATGAGTTAGTGTTCTTACAATTTGATTTAGATTCCTGACTCATTTTAGATAAGTTGACTGACTTAGATGATTTAGACTGTGGATTCACAAGTTTAGATTCCTGAATCTTCTAAATGGAGTTAATTTTTTCATCTATTAACATCTAAACAAGTTTGGTCAGTTCATCTATCTTATATTCTTTTTCATTGTTTTTTACTTCAGTAGGAACTAAAGAAGTGACTGGTTCAGTATCATGAACAGTGGCAGGTCCTGAAATACTCTTACTTGAAGATTCTTGTGTTTCAGGCTTTGTATGTTTCTTGGTGCCTAAACCAGGTCTCTCCCATAGAGAGTGATCTTAGTAAGTCAATGGAGTTACCTCAGAGCTTAGAGAAGCTCCCTAAAGATTATTTAGTGGAGGTAGAGGTGTTAGAGGTTTTGATCCTGACTCTTTTAGAGACTCGGGATCAGTGGGTGCCTCACTGAGTTTTAGAGACTCATTCACAGCTTGAATTTCAAGGACTAGAATTTTTCCAATTTTGAAGTTAGGAAGTTTGCTCTTATGGTTGTTGTTGATCCCAATGAACAGATCTTGAACTCTTTAGCTTGATGTAAGGTTTAGTATCCTTGGATAAATCCAAAGGCACTAAGACTGAAACTTTGAGTGCATGATATAAACTATGCGGAATCTAGTTTACAACCAAAACAATAAGCTTTAATATATTAATATGAACACTCTTTAACAGTGTTAGGGTTTACAACCTTGAAGCTATGAATAGTATGAAAGACTGATATGATGTGATGTCTTTCTAACTATGCCATAGGGTTCCTTTTATACACTAAGGAAACCCTAATAGGCTTACAAAACGCGTACAATGATAATGCATATCTATTCCTAATTTAACTCATGCATATCATAATAGCAGTACTAACTATATAAGACTAACATTACTAACTATACTGGCAGTACTAATAAAGTACTAGCAGTACTAACTAATATAACTAACAGTACTAACTACTTAGTCTGTTTTCTTTAATCTTTAGCAGCAGCATCAACTCTGAACCAGCAGTAGTAAATTAGCACCAGCAGTAGTAACTCAGAATTCCCAACAATCCTCCCCTAAACTTGATATTTACTTGTCAATCATCAAGTTTCTTCACTGTAAGCTCCATAAACACCAGGAGGATGTATCCAAACACTTTACTACTCTTCAAGCAATGATTTGATAAACTTGATAAGCTCAAATGCCATAGTACTTTCTTCTTCAGCTTCTAACTGCAAGTTCAGCATCTTCTCCAGTAATTCTTTGATCAGATGGTACTTCCTCTCCACTAGCATATTAATTTCCATGGGTGTACCATCCATAAACAGAGTGTGAACTCCACAACTTTCATACAATTTCCATTTTAGCAATTTCCAATCCAGTTGATTCATCCATAGTTCATCTTTTTCATCTGGGTCAAATATCATCCTTAGATATCCCCAAAGCAACAAATCATGTCCTTCAAGAGGATGATCTTGAACCCTTTCCTGAACTAACCTGTATAGATCATTCAAATCTTCTTAAGAAGGCTTGTGTGTCTCCATGATAGCTTGAACTTCCATCAGCTCTGGTTAATTTGTAAACATACATGTCTTTTGCTTCCATCTTTCCTAGCAACTGATATTCCCAATTCATAATAGGAAATTTTCTGGATAGTGGCTCATAGTCCACTTCACTGTCATCATTAGAAATTATCTTTAAACTTAACCTAAGTTCTTCCTTCTCCTTCTCATACTCTGCTGCTTCTTCTTTTGTAACATCATTTGCAGATTCCATCACTTTTGGTTTCTTGGGTGACTTCTGTGTTGAATATGATCCTGCAACTCTTTTCAATCTTTTACCTGGCTTCTGAGCTTCTTTCTCTGAATCCATTAGTGTAAAATCTTGAATCCTCTTTTTCTGTCTTTCAAACAACCCCTGGATTTCTTCATAAGACTTTCCTTTCACCTGACTGTGTTTGTAACCACCCATGTTCTTTAGATAAGTCATCATAAGATTCCTCAACTGTGTGTTAGTAGGTGGTTTGTTTCCGATTGCCTCTGCTCTTTCAGCTGCTAACTGTTTCTTTCTCCTTTCAAAGAATTCTGCCAATAACCTGGCCCTTTCTTTAATTGTATACTTCTCTTGTTCTTCTTGTGTCATTCTAGCAGCCAGTTCATAATCAGCATCCATCATTGCCTGCACCTCATCAAACATTTCAGCTATAGCAACCTTAGAAGCCTTTTCTTGTCTTTCTCTTTCTACTCTGAGTTCTTCATCTAATTCTGCTTGAAGTCTTAAGGCTACTTCAGCATCTCTTTCCATCTGTGCATCACCTTGAACCTTTTTCTTTGTCTTCTCCACAGATTCAGTCTCCTGTAGAATACCTTTACCTTTGTCTTTAGGATCAATGGTTAGAAGAGGTTGAAGTGTAGTTATTGATCTGACAGGTCTAGAAGAGTCTTCTACATCTTTAATAACAAATCTTTTCTCCTTAGCTTTCTCTTCCTTCATCTTTATCAAAGTCTGAGCCATAGCCATAGTAACATCCTCATCATCAAAGACTGTTGTTGTTGTAGGAGGAGTCCTTGGTGCAGCAGTACTAACAGTTTCAGGAACACTGGCAGTACTAACTCCCTCACCAGCAGTATTAACTGCTTTTTCAGTATCAATAACTTCTGTGTCACCACTTCCTTTCACCACTTTTGTATCATCAGCACCAATCTTTCCTTGGTTCCCTGCATCTTTCTCTTGAACAAAAGCCATTCCTTCATCTACCAGATCATCAATATCATCAAAAGCATCTTCTCCAAATTGTAACTGAGTCTTCAAATGTTTCCTCCCCTGTTTGGATACATCCTTCTTACCCAAACTCTGTCTCCTGGAGGAACCAAATCTGAATGGATAATTCTTGAGGATTCTTGATCTTTGTCTTTGTTCCAGCTTAGTGACTCTCCTCTTCAAACCAGCAATCTCCTTTTCTTGAGCAGTATTTACTTTCTCTAGATCAAAAACCCTATAAGATGGCTTGGTAACCAGATCCATTAATTCATTGAGTTCAAGGCTACCCTCATCACTTCCAGGTGTGTTAACTCATGAGAGAGGTAAATCATAGGGTGTGTTTGGTACATTATCCGTCAATTCAATTTGATGTTTCATGCTGTCCTCACCACTTCTAAGTGTGTGGCCTCTTGAGAGAGGTGGATCACTGGACAAGTTAGATACACCCTCAGACCTAGTCTGAGCTTGCATACCCCCATGGTTTCTTGGCGCCAGGGACCACTACCTGAACCAAGTTCCAAGAAAAATGGTTCATTAAGTGTTGTCGTGAATTGGGTCTTATTAATGTTACCACTAGCCTGCTCTGCCTCTAAGCTAGAAGCAGTAGTGGCAGCCCTTTCCACACTATCAAACATCTGGTCATTGATAGCCTCATCACCAACCTTATTAGGGGAACCACCAGACTGAGGTACCTTGGTGTTCCAACCTCTTTTGGTTCTCCTATATGTGTTTGGGTCTTTTAGTGGTTGTGATGCAGCAGCAGTAGTAACTTGAGATAGAACTTCTGGAGGAGCAGTAGAAGGTGTGGGTTGGGGTTTAGGGGGTTGCTTTGAACCTTCACCAACTACTACTATAGGAACCAACATATTTTGAAACAATGGTGTTACTCTGCCTGAAAATCCTTTTCTTGGTTTCCTCATATTTGTAAAAACCTTTTTAGTAAGTTTATGTGTTTCATGGATATCATTAAAAGGTATTACCAAATTTGGAAGTTGAATATTCAAAAACAATTGCAAAAACCTTGGATACATTAAAAACTTCTTTGAATCTAAGTTCCTTAACATACCATCAAAAATCAATTTAGAAAAATTAAACTTTTGACCCTTTGCTAAACAAATAATTGTAGAAGCCAAATTTGTAAAAAACTGATCCCATAAAGTAGATTTTGAACTTAAGCAATGAAGGATGGTATGTATGAGGTACTTCCACCGAGGAGAAAATAAACCTTTGTAAAAATTTAATTTATCAGAACCTGGTTCATATCCCATCAGTGCAAGGTTTTCAAAAATTTCATGAGTTGTTAGGCAAGCAGTACCATCCTCATCATTTAAGTGAAGATCTCTCCTTACTGATGATTCTGATACTACCAAAGCCTTGCCATCAACATTGGCATGTATTTGCTTCTCTGAGTTGATTGTTTTAAGACAAGCAATGTTCCAAAACTGTTCAATGTATGAAGCATAGATAGTTGTACTTACATTGAGAGCAAAATTAATCGAACTAGATGTCAGGAAGTCCAATATCTGATGAAAGTCAGCATTCTCCTTAGTCTTTTCCAGATAAGCAACCATGTTATGATGTTTGACAAATGCAAGATCAGCCATTGTTGATGAATTCAGTTGGTCGGCAAGAAAAATTGATTACGGTTTGTAAATTTAGAGCGTATGAGAGAAATTGGGTGAGATTAATGTGTGATTAAGAATGGGTTTTATAGAGTTTAGGAAACCTATTGATGAAGAAACCGTTATAATTACATACTAGACCTCTAGCAATACTTCCTCTAACGGTAACCCAACATTACTAAGTTTGCCTGGCAGCACTAACTTTATGCCTAACAGTACTAACTTTTGCCCATCAGCATAAAGCAAGCCTGGCAGCACTAACTAACTCCTTACCATGTTTAACCCTTAATACCGGTCCAAAGAGCATCTTTAACCCAATACCTCTATCAAAGCCATCTTTAAACACATGTGAGCAGCACTAACCAATCCTAACAGTATAAACATTTTGTACCAGCAGTACGAAGTTTCTTCAAGTAGTGAAAGCTAAGCCCAACAGTATTAAGTAACTGATCATCATATTTACCTTCCAACTTCAATCCAAATAGCCCTTGTGTATAATTCACTGCACTTATACACCATTAACCTCCCCTAAAACCATGCAACTACAAATTTAGAAGTCCAATGCTAGCGATTAAATAGTTAAACCTGCTAACATCAAATCCCTTTGTTAATAAATCAGCTACATTATGGTCTGTATGGATCTTAGGCACCTGAATAAGTCTCTTCTCATAAAAATCCCTAATAAAATGGTGCCTAATCTCTATGTGCTTGGTTTTAGAGTGAAACACTGGATTCTTCATAATACAAATGGTGCTTTCATTATCAATGTAAATCTTGGTGTTCATGAAGTTGAATCCATAATCAAGCATTTGATTTTGAATCCATAACACCTGTCCACAGCAATTTGCAGCAGCAACATATTCTGCTTCAGTAGTGGAGTTTGCAACTATTGTTTGCTTTTTACATTGCCATGAAATTAATCTCTTGCCAAGAAATTGACAACCTCCTGTTGTGGATTTCCTGTCAAGACTAGCACCAGCATAGTCACTATCTGAAAAGGCTTCCAAGTCAAATGGTGAATCTCTAGGATACCAAAGGCCCAATTTAGGTTGACCTTTCAAGTATCTAAAGATCCTCTTCACAGCATGAAGATGTGAGGTTTTAGGTGTAACTTGGAACCTTGCACAAGCACAAACAGCAAAAGTTATGTCTGGTCTAGAAGCTGTTAGGTACATCAATGATCCAATCATTGATCTGTATAAATGAACATCCACACTATCAGCTTCTTCATCCTTGACCAATGCCTTGTTAGGTTCCATAGGAGTGCTTGTTGTCTTCACAGTGGCAAAATCAAACTTCTTCAATATTTCAGCCACATATTTGTCTTGGCTAATGAAGATTCCATCCTCCTTCTGTTGTACTTGCAATCCTAAGAAGAAAGTGAGTTCCCCCATAGAACTCATCTGGAATCTTTTGTGCATCAAACCTTCAAACTCATCACATAAAGACTTCTTTGTGGACCTAAAGATGATATCATCAACATACACCTGTACTAACAATATATCACCTTTGTCCTTCTTGATGAACAAAGTCTTATCTATAGTGCCTCTTCTAAATCCATTTTTAATTAAGTAGGTAGACAAGGTCTCATACCAGGCTCTAGGAGCTTGATGTAGACCATATAAAGATTTTTCTACCTTATACACTTTGTCAGGAAACTATGGATCTTCACATTAGGTGTATTTTCAAGAAATCTAATGTTTAAGGTCTCTTCAACTATCCTGGTGTTCTTGTTAAATACTCTCATAGCCTTGCTAACCACAGAGTACCTAACAAAAAATCACTCATCAGCTTTTTCATCAGACTTGCCTAGATGATCAATGGTATTTAAGATGGTAACAGGACACCCAAAAGGTTTCTTGAAGTCTATCAATGGGGTTCTTCCACGAATAAGTTCATAAGGTGTCTTGGTATGAGGCTTAATGACTAAGACCCTATTTAGCACATAGCAAGCAGTATTAACTGCTTCTGCACAAAAGGTGGTTGGCAACTTAGATTTAACTAACATAGTTCTTGCAGCCTCTATCAGTGTTCTATTCCTCCTCTCAGCAACACCATTCTGCCGAGGAGTCCTAGCAACATTGAATTCCCTCTTAATACCCTTCATTTCACAGAACTGATTCATTACACTATTTTTGAACTCAATTCCATTGTCACTTCTGATAACTTTTACTTTATGGTCTAGTTGATTTTCTATTTCTGTTATGAAAGTCTTTAAGATCCCACTAATTTCATCCTTAGTGGCCAAAAAGAATACCCAAGAAAATCTACTGAAATCATCAGTGACAACTAGGCAATAAGACTTTTTCATTACATTCTTAACATTTGTAGGACCAAATAGGTCCATATGAAGCATATTTAAGGGTTTACTGATTGAGTTCACAAGTTTGGCCTTACAGGAGGCTTTGTGTTGCTTTCCTTTTTGACAAGCAACACAAGAATGGTCATTTTCAAAAATCTTTGAAGGCAAACCTCTAACAAGGTTTCCCTTTACAAGTTTGATCATGTTTTTAAAGTTTATGTGACCAAGCCTCCTATGCCATAAATTAGATTCATCAATTATTGCCTTAGCAAAGAGGCAAGTTAAATCTTTAGTGGGAACAATACTCTTTAGGTCAACATTGTAAATGTTATCCTTTCTTGGAACTCTCAGCAATATTTAACTTTCATCAAGTAGCTTAAAGTCAGAAGATAAGACAAGACATTCAGTATCAATAAAAAGAACATTATTCTTTTTGTCACAAATTTATGACACACTAAACAAGTTATACTTAAGCTCCTTACAAAAATACACATTATCAAAATCCAATGTGCCAGTTTTGATTTTACCTTTTCCAGAAATTCTACCTTTACCATCTCCAAAGGAAACAAAACCACCATCATAATCTTCATATTCAGTAAGATAGCATTTGTTTCCAGTCATGTGCCTAGAGCAACAATTGTCAATAA
The DNA here is from genome assembly GCA_026074375.1 of Tanacetum coccineum. NCBI lineage: Eukaryota > Viridiplantae > Streptophyta > Magnoliopsida > Asterales > Asteraceae > Tanacetum > Tanacetum coccineum. The sequence continues at coordinate 22,485 of BQNB010067090.1, read as the reverse complement.
CTCCCTTTTCCTTGTACTCCTTCTGATGTGGGTTGCCATGCACATAAAATAAGAGAATTAGACTCTTTTAGGGATCCAAGCTATTATAGACTTGGATTTGCCTCGTGCATCAATGTAAGAATATTTCTTGAAAGTATTTGATGCACTACTATTTTGGGCTTTCCAAACACAGCATGCTGAGGACTTAACAATTAGCCCCTTTTCCCTTGTTTTCACTTACTACTACTCTATCCCTAGCAGTAGTATCTTTTACCCTGACAGTATTAACCTTTTTATTAAAAATATTGTTTTGTTTGTTTGAAGACTTATTAATGGGCTTTGCGACTTAAAGAAATAGCCCTTTTTGTAAGCTTTGATATTGGTCAGTATTTTTTTTTTTAAAAAAAAAATTTTTTTTTTTTTTTTTAAATTTTAATTCATAGTTAATTTTTGACTACATTATTATCTGTCTGACAAGCATATTAACACTTGACACACACATTATTAATTTTGGCCAGACCTGTTTTTAATAATGCTTTGTGAACAAATCTCACTATTAGGGTGAGGGTGAGTCATTTTATTACAAAGTTCGTGTTGATTCACCCTAATTGAGTGTTTCCACACTGGTCCTTATAACCTTTTTATCACACACATTATGAAGATGCTCAAAACTACCACAAATAAAACAAGTTTATTAATCATTTTAAAGTCACTTCCTAGTCTTTGGGACATAAATTTCTATTTCTTTGTTCTCTCCCTAAGATCTTGGTTTTTTGTTTTAGGTGTTTCTACCTTCTCTACTGTTTCCCTAGAAGACTTAATAAATTTTTTATCTTTTTAGTGTTAGGTCTAACAGTTTTATCCTTAACATTAGGTATAAATTCTACCTCACTATCATCATCAGAATTCTAATCCTCAATGACTGGAGGTCTAAAACTGTTCTTCCTAATAGTTTTAGGTTCTACTGTATCACCATTATTTTTTACATTAGCAGACTCATGATTTGACTCAACTTTCTTAACATTACTAGGTGTAACAGCAGTAATTATACATTTATATCTCACTTTTAACGAGTTTCATCATAAACGTTAGATCAGTTGGGAAGGAATGAAGTTCCCTGTATAAGGTGGGGGAATTGCATGATATACCTTATCAGATTTGGACTTATTACACTCCTAATTTTCTAACATCTTAGATGAATTCACAAAGCTTTTTGCTGCAGGAGAAGCTGCAGTAGAAGAAGTTGCATTATATCCTAGTCAAGTTTTAAACTTGTTCATAACTTAACTTTCTAGCAAATTATTCAAAGAATTTCTAGATAATTTTGAACTTCCTAATTTTAGTTTAACTCATCTCTCTCTTTTTCTGCTTTTTCCAATTTCTTTTTGTTTTCAACTAAAGTATTATCTCTTAGTTTAACTTCAAAATTTAAAACATTAATGCTCTCTTCAAACACAACCTCATTTTCCTTATAGTGAGCTAGTCTAGCTTCTACTGATTCTAAACTTACTTTATAAGATACTAAATTAAATTGAGACTTTATTGTAGTCTGCAGACAATTAACATATTGTTCTTTGAGAGTAGCATAAGCTATATTACACATGAATTACAATAAGAAATAACCTCAAAATCTGAACTGGAATGAATTTCCTGAAGATCGTCTATACCATTAATCATAGTGTAGGATTCCTCTTACATCATCTTGGTAGCTCCAATCATTCCCTCTAATTCTAGTCTTAGCAACCATGCTTTCAGTGGAGTTTCCCTCATAGTCAAATTCTTCTACTATTACTCTCTTCCTCTGTTTCCTGATTTTCTAGGAGCTCTACATTCCGTGCAAAGTGACCATTTTTAATGAACAATTGTAGCACTCACTTAGACCTGTAAAATCCAACTCTTTTGACCATTACTCACTACTTGCATGTCCTCTTGTGAAATCTCCTAGCTCTAATTGTCAGCATGGCCCATTTTTCCATTTGTAAATCCATTTCTATTCTAAGGTCATCAGATCAGTTAGTTCTAGATCCTCACGTGCATAGTGTGAGGAGGTGGGCTGACTCAAGGAAAGAACAAATCATACATCCACTAAGGTTATCTCCAGATGTAGGATTACATTGAGTATGAGCAGCACTAACTCCATAAGCAGTGTTATCTGCTTCATTTGTGTTGTTGTTGCAGTTGCTGTTAGTGCTGTTTGGAGGAACACAAAAAAACCACATTATTTGTGGATTGGCTTGTATTTGATGACCTTAAGTCATGTTCATATATCTTCAAGTTGCTGTACAATTCATCCAAACTTTGGTCTTCTATTTCCTCTTGTTCTCCAGATCGAAAAAAAAAGGCATGAGTCTTCCTTTCAGATGAAGACTTCTCAACAGTTTTAAGTTTATGTCCTCTTGTGTAATAACTTCGCCTTGAATCTCCAACTGACTAATAAGTTTTTGCAACCTATCAAAAGTTTGGGTCTTATTGTTTCTGAACTTGATCCTATAAAGTTCTCATATTTTTGCTTGAGTAGAGTTCTCTGACCTTTCTAGATTCCTTGTTCCTCCATATCTCCTTATCAATGGCTTCCCTGAGCCAATTTTGCATCTTTATATGAATGGAAATTCAGTTGATCCTTATTTGGGAGTGCTATCAACAGAGTTCCTTTAGCTTTTATCTCATTCCTCTTGTCCTGCTTTTCTTCTGCAGAAGTAGGTTCATATTCCAGCTCAATTTCTCTAACAGTTCTCTTCAACACTTTGTTATCATTCAGAATTACTTCCTAGAGGGAGTAATCAGTCATGAGAAAGTATTGTTCTATCCATATTAACCACAGATCATATTCCCTAGGGTTAAGGATAGGAAGTCTTGCAGTCAGAGTTGTAGAAGTAGTTCCTGCCTCTATCTTATCACTAAGAAATAGATCTAGTATATATTGTTTGTTTCTTCTTATTCAAAGCTTCACAACACGCTCTGATGCCTCTTGTTGATCCCAATGAACAGATCTTAAACTCCTTAGCTTGATGTAAGGTTTAGTATCCTTGGATAAATCTAAAGGTACTAAGATTGAAACTTTGAGAGTATGATATAAACTATGCGGAATCTAGTTTATACCACTAAGAAGAATAATAGTAATGTGTGTATGACAAACAAAATTACAACCAAAACAATAAGCTTCAATATATTAATACGAACACTCTTTGACAGTGTTAGGGTTTACAACCTTGAAGCTATGAATACTATGAAAGACTGATATGATGTGATGTGTATCTCTAACTATGCCGTATGGTTCCTTTTATACACTAAGGAAACCCTAATGGGCTTACAAAACGCGTATAATGATAATGCATATCTATTCCTAATTTAACTCATGCATATCATAATAGCAGTACTAACTATATAAGACTAACAGTACTAACTATACTGGCAGTACTAATAAAGTACTAGCAATACTAACTAGTATAACTAACAGTACTAACTACTTAGTCTGTTTTCTTCAATCTTTAGCAGCAGCATCAACTCTGAACCAACAGTAGTAAATTAGCACCAGCAGTAGTAACTCATAATTCCCAACAGAAGTGGAAACCATGAGTAACATGTATTCGATTTGCAAAAACAAGGGTTTCAATAATTTAAAAATCCATCACGTTGGAGGTTTATGGATCTGGATCCTATTCCCTTCAACAAACGCACGTAATGCTTTTCAAGATAATGAAACTTTGAAAAATTTAGCACAAACGTTCAAAATTGTTAGTCCTTCATTCAAATTCGATGAACATCTTGTTTGGATTGAGATAAATGGTCTCCCACTATGTGCTTGGGGCTCGACGGCTTTTAAAAAGGTTGCTTCAGTGTTTGGGAAATTCCTATTTTTTGAAAATGAGCAATCAACATCTATTTGCACAGGTAAAGTGTGTATAGCTACCAAATGTCAACAAATAGTTTCAGAAAAAGTTCAAGTGGAAATCAACAACGAAAATTTTGTGGCACATGTGCAAGAAATTGGGACATGGAGTATTAATATTATTAATGATTCCATAGTATCTCAGTCTTCTGATGACGAAAGTGAAGAAGCTAGGAATGATATTTCTGATGATGTGAACTCAGAAGATGAGAGTGATGACATCATTAATGATTTACACAAAAACACTGAGACTAAAGAAGACATCCAAGATAACACAAAGATTCCTAGTAAAGAGAAAGATAATAACCAGACTTTAGAGAACAACATGGCTACACAACAAGCATCAAACGAGTGCAACTCGAATGATCTCAGCTACCCGCCAGGTTATGAAAACTACAAGAAAGACACTCCCTCTTCTAGTAATTGCTCCACTTCATTTGCTAGATTTTGAAAGAAGGACATCAAAGGTTTCTCTCTCATTAACGAGATGACTAGAATTATTGAAGTTGGTGACTCTCTAGGTTATGATGTGAGAGGTTGTCGCAAGTCTCTAAAGAAAATGATTGACGGTATAGGTGTTCACATGGTTGATAAATGAATGTTATGTCTATTAACAGTTGTGGTTCGAAATAGTGGCGTAAACGTTCTTGGATAAAAGGTCTTTGCTTTAAGCATAACGTTCAATTTCTAGGTGTTCAAAAATCTAAGATGACTAAATTAGAGATTTTTCGTCTTAAATCCATGTGGGGTAATTATTCTTTTGATTATGCTTGTAGCATGGCTCGAGGCAGATCGGGCGGGATAATCTCTATGTGGGATCCTAACATTTTTGTTAAGAAAGATATATGGTGCGATGACTCCTTTGTGATTGTTAAAGGTCAATGGAAAAACTTAGATGGCGACTACTTCATGATCAACTTATATGGCCCTCAAGACCCTTCTGATAAGGATGTTTTATGGAGACGTATCAAGAATTTCATGCATCAAAACAATGGGGCTTTTGTCTTATTCGGAGATTTCAATGAGGTTTGTTTTAACTTTGAACGTCTTGGATCTACCTTTTCGCAAAGTCAAGCTAATACGTTCAACACTTTCATCACCAACAATGATCTCATTGAGCTTCCTATGGGAAATCGCTCTTTTATATGGATGATTAAATCGGGTTCCAAGGTAAGCAAGTTGGACCGTTTTCTTTTATCAGCCAACGCCATCGAAGCTCTTCCTAATGCTTATGTTACCGCCCTTGATAAGCTTTGGTCTAATCATAATCCCATTCTTCTCCATTGCAAAAAAGTTGATTACGGTCCTACTCCTTTTAGGTTCTATCACTCTTGGTTTAACCGAGACGGTTTTGATGATTTCATGTCTACTGAATGGAATTCGATTGACCAAAACAGTAGCTTTCCTAGCCTTGTGTCTCATGATAAATTTAAAAGCCTTAAGGTTAAAATAAAAAAGTAGGTTCATGATGCTAAATCTTCTGATCGAAGTCACAAAGAGGCGACTCTTATTGCTTTAAAAAATCTTGAAGTCAAAATCGATACCAACTCAGCCACTGATGAAGACCGTGAATCTCGCATTAAGCTCTTTCACGAGATTGATAAATTAGATAGGCTTGAATCTTTAGATTTGCAACAAAAGTCTCGAATAAATTTGGATATAGAAGGTGATGAAAACTCTAAGTTTTTTCACGGAATCATCAATCAAAGACGTCAAACCAACACCATTCAAGGAATCATGTGTGATGGTTCATGGACCACTGATCCGAATCTTGTCAAAGATACATTCCTTAACTTCTTCAAGGAAAACTTTAAGCTTCACGATTTGAGTCATACTTTTCCCTCTACTTCATTTCCTTCGAATCTTACTGTTTATGATCATACCTTATTAGATAAAGACGTTAATATGGAAGAAATTAAAATTGTTGTTTAGAGTTGCAGTAATAATAAATCCCCTGGACCTGACGGCTTTACTTTTGGCTTCATTAAACGTTATTAGGAGATCATCAAACATGGCATTATGGATTTCGTGATTAATTTATTTAAATCTAAGAAGATGCCTTCGGGTTCTAACTCATCCTTTATCACTCTCATTCCTAAGGTTAGTAACCCTGTCCATGTCAAATATTTTCACCCGATCTTTCTTATCAACACTCATTATAAAATCATCGCCAAAATTTTAGCCAATCGTTTGGCCAAAGTTATCGATAAAATCATCACTCAAGAGCAATCTGCTTTTATATCGGGTAGGCAAATTCTTAATGGTCCCCTTATGCTTAGCGAGATGATTGATTGGTACAAAAAGCGTAAGAGAAAGATGCTTATTTTTAAAGTCGATTTTGAAAAGGCCTTTGATTCTGTCAGTTGGAAATACCTTGATTTCATGCTCTATAAGCTTGGTTTTGGTCTCACTTAGAGGGCTTAGATTAAAGCGTGCTTATATTCTTCTAGGACTTCTATATTGGTTAATGGAAGCCTTACTTCAGAATTTTTGGTTAAGCGCGGTCTAAGGCAAGGAGACTCATTATCTCCTTTCTTATTCATCATTGTTATGGAGGGCCTTCACATGTCTTTAATGGAAGCCTGTTAATCTGGTCTTATTCATGGCGTCAAGATTGGTTCCTCAGGTATTACTTTATCTCATATGTTTTATGCCGATGATGTTGTTATTACTGCAAATTGGAACCCGATAGATATGGAGAATATTTTTCGTATCCTTCAAGTTTTCTATCTTGCTTTGAGGCTTAAAATCAACATCCACAAATCCAATGTCTATGGTGTTGGTGTCACGGATAATGAGGTTAATCTTATGGCTAGCAGTATAGGATGTTCTCCAGGCACTTTTCCGTTCACATACCTTGGTTTACCTATTGGCGCTAATATGAATCTCCCTGTTAACTGAAAGACTCCTCTTGATAGATTTGATGCTAGGCTTTCAAAATGGAAATCTAATCTTCTCTCTATTAGAGGACGCCTCACTTTAATTAAATCTGTCCTTTGAAGTCTTGGGATTTACTACTTTTCTATCTTTAAAGTGCCAGAGGTTGTCTTGAAGATGCTGGAGAAAAAGCGTGCCACTTTCTTTTGGGGAGGCACTCATGACATTCGTAAATTAGCTTGGGTTAAATGGCCTAACGTTCTTGCTTCTCATGACAAAGGTGGGCTCAGGATTGGTAGCTTGAAATCTTTTAACTTAGCCCTTCTCCAAAAATGGCGTTGGAGGATGATCTATAATACTAATGTCTTATGGGTTAAAGTTATTAAAGCTTTGCATTGTCAAGAGGGTGGTTTTGGTCTTAATGCTATCTCTTCGAATGGTTTATGGTCCAAGATTGTGGGATCTTCTAATTTTCTCCACTCAAATTCTATTCTCCGTAGTGACTCCATTAGATTTCGTGTTGGTTGTGGTTCTTCTACTCGATTTTGGAAAGATTTATGGACAGGTACTTCCCATTTATATCTCTGGTTCGATAGGCTTTTTCGTCTTGATAGAGATAAAGACTGCCTCGTGCAAGATCGCTTCAAAGACAATCAATGGGCTTAGAATTGGTCTTGTTATTTTATGGGGGCATGTAATAGTGCTCATCTTTATGATATGATCAATGATATTTCCCCCATTGAGTTCTCCATAGATCGTGATGTTTGTATTTAGATGCTAGCTAACGATGGTATGTTCTCGGTTAGTTCTACTCGACATACTATTGATAATTACCTTCTTCCAGCTTTGGACAATCCAACTCAATAGGAAAAATGCGTTCCTCGTAAGGTAATATTTTCATGTAGCGATGTATGTTAGACCGTCTTCCACATCGGCTTAACATTTCCTCTCGTGGAATTGATATTCCTTCTATCGGTTATCTTGTATGTGATGCTAACGTGGAGTCGTCCAATCATATATTCTTCGAGTGTGATAATGCTAAAGTCTCATGGAACCTGGTTTATACTTGGTGTAATGTTCCATTTCCTACATGTGCTTCATTCGATCAATGGAAGGTTTGGTATGTTTCTTGGCAAGCTTCTAAAGAGGAAAAAAATGTTTATATGTTATCTTTGTTGCTACGTTGTGGTGGCTTTGGCGTTTTCATAATAGCTTCATCTTTGGACATCATCATATAAACAGAAATGTCATTTTCGATAACATCCGTTCTTATTCCTTCTCGTGGCTTCATCATAGAGGTCATATGGCTTACAGCTGGACTAATTCGCTCAAGTCCCCCTTATTGGTTGCGAGAAATGCTTTGGGCTGATGGTTGTTTTGCGGTTCGTCTGCTTCTGGTGGCTTTTTGTTTACTTTTTTGATTGTATTTCTTTCTTTATTTAGAGGCTTGTTTGGGATGACATCAAAAACACCCCCGGAGTGAAAACCGGTGGCTCGGCCTCCACGGGTGGGGGTTTTTCTCTTGTCTTTGATAAGAGTTTTTTCATCCCTTTTGTTATCCTTGTAGTTAAAGTGCTCGGGTGTTTACTTCTTGTATGTTGATCATGTATTGACTTGGTTTGTTTTGAGCTTCTAATATCTTGCTAGAAGTCTCTTTTTATATATATTATCAACCGTTCAAAAAAAGAAGTAAAATAGGACAGCAGGTTGTTGGAGTGTTGTCGAAATATTTTTGGCTTAAGGTCTATAATTTTATGACTTTTTTGGGTAAAGCAACATACAAGGTGTATGTGGTGCTTTGGATGGAGTCGTAAGTCCTCTGGATGACCAAGTTACAGCCGAATGAGTGAAACTAGTCCAAATGGGTGACTTGCAGATAGTTTGTGTGTTAATGGAATATTTTTGGCTTAGAGCCTACTGTATCTTTACATAAATATATAGATTATAATCTCATGTCCATATGATGAATTGGATGGAGTCGTATCTCCTCCAGATGAGTTAGTTACGCCCAAATTAGTAGAACTAGTCAAAATGGGTCATTGAATCTAGTTATGAAGATAGTTTGTGATATAATGAAATCAATTTGGCTTAAATCATACTGGTTAATTACATAAATGATTATGTTAATATCTCATGTCCTAGTGGTGAGTTGGATGGAACTCCAACTCTTCCGGATGGTCGAGATACGACCAAAACCGTGGAAACAAACTGAGAGTGTACCCAGAATTTATAATACAAATAGTTAAGCTTGTAACGAATTTTATTTGACTTGGAGGCTACTGAATTTTTACATGGGTGAAGGGTACAACATATGAGGACCATGTGGTTCTTTGGATAAATCCATAACCATTCCGGATGAATGAGTTACGACCAAAACGGCTAGAATAACTAGAAATTATGCCCAGATTTTCAAATGAATTTAAGTCCAAATCTTTTCATATAAAGTGCCCTATTTTCCAAGTCAATCCTGTAGGATTTATATAAACTTAAACATGGGATTTCGTTTTGGGTCAAACGAAATTATAAAATGGGAATTATGCTAAAACGGTAAAACGGGAAAACATTTTAAATAATCAGATTTGGTACATGATGATAAAATGATAATTTCACTTAGGATCTGAATATTTTGGGTTATTTTCCTTGTAACCTCAGTAAACTAGAGCCGACGAAGTGTGTTGTTTGAGGGCGAAAACCGTTACGGTTATACATATTACAGGATTGTTGAGATATTGTCATTAAGTCGGCGTAAGTGTATAATTGTATAGTGTCGAATTGCTTTAAACGGTTTAACGAGTATAACGGATTTTATAAAATAGGTAAATAAGTGGTATAAGTGGGATATACTTGAAGGTATAATAGAATCAGGTTCCTAAAAGGATTGTTTTGAGATAAATCTCACATGGTTTAAAAGTAATTAGGAATGCAAGATCAGATCACGATTTCTTTATTGTATCTTTTGGTTGTTTTCACCGTGTGCGTTTTATTTCTTTATAATAAGTCACCATTCTTTCTAGGTGATACTTAGGCGACCGTGATTTTCACACCATCCTTAATCCAACTTCAGTACTTACTCCTTCGATTCTTCTCGGATGAGATTCATAAGCCCTAACCTTTTCTCTTTTAAAATGGTTGTTCATAAAACAGTTTTTTGGTGAGAATAAATGCACGTTTTTACCAAGTAAACCTCATTGATTTCTACTACATAAGCGTTACATGACTATTTTTACTAAAAATTTTACTTGCTTACTACATGATTTCTAAAATCATGTGCGTTACATGGTTGTTTTCTCATGAATTTACTAAAGCTTGATTTCCTTACTACATGATTTGAGATCATTGAATACCTATATACGAAAACCGTGAGTTTTAAACACATTGTTTGTTTTATTTTGGACACAAGTGCTTTTCAGATTGTATGCTATCCAGATTATTGCCTGGATATTATTGCCTAAGTCCCTTCTCTGCTATTTAAGTCCCCTCCAAATCATGATCCGTTAATTGCTAATGTAGCAAACGTAAGTGTTATGGATAGATCTATTGGTACTGACAATCCCCGTCTGGGTAATTTAAACCTTGTGCCACGTCAAACGGATGCACTTACAATTGAAATAATACTTGGGTGTTTGGCAACATTAACTCTTGGAGAAAAATACTTGGGTGTTTGGCCGCACCAACTCTAAGAGAAAAATACTTGGATGTCTGGCAACACCATCTCTCTCTCTCACACACAACATATGTTAATGCTTGGGTGTCTGCAACATCAACTCTCAGGGAGAAAAATACTTGGGTGTCTGGCCACACCAACTCTTGGGGAGAAAAATACTTGGGGTGTCTGCAACATTAATTCTCTCTCACAACACATGTTAAGGTTCGATGTTATTAACTTAGTGCAATAATACTTACTTTTGGACATGGTGAATGTGTTTCACCTATCTACATTACTTAAATCTTGTGGTCCAATAAACTGCTCGTTGGAGCTCTATACTTGATTTCAACAACATTACTCTATTTGCTTAATCACTGTTTTACGATTAAACCTATGAATTCACCAACATTATTATTGATGTTTTGCATGTATTTTATCAGGTTATTATTTTGCTAGCTAAGCATTGGGAGCATTTGAGTCGCGCGGATATATTTTTGATGGCTTTATAATTTGAGTACCATTCGACAATCGCTTTAAAAATGTTTTCTATTGCATTGCAAATAGGACATGTTGTAACTCTGATATTTTATAAAAGTTATCGAATGGTTGACTTTTCAAAACGTCTCACTTAAAGTCGTTTTCTGTAGCTAGTACTTTATGCTATGAAGTAGCACCCCAAGTGGTATTCCGATGTGTTGTAATTTTGGAGGTGTTACACATGTCAACTGTCAAGTGTGTGAAAAAAATAATGCTTACTTATGGTTGACATCTAGGCGAAATGTGAGGACACAACAGGAATATTTGGTTCAACTATCATAATGCTACATTAGGAAATAAGTCACTATTAATTGAAGTAAACACGCTTGTTAGCACTAAACCACCTAACCTTATGAAGCTCAATACCAAGCAAAAGGTCATCAACTTCGTCAACGGACCAAAGCAACGGAACATCAAAATTGGCATTGGGCATCATTTGCAAATAACCAAACCAGTTAGAAGACTCTCTAATACTTTTCTTCTCATAGAAAAGAAAATAAATCTCAACCGCAAACAAATAACAACTTAAAACCTTCATTATACCGTATTTTTTTGTGAATCAAGAGGAGAAAGGGGAACAACAGCCTACTTCAACCTTTTTATTGAAATCCTAACCTGTTGCTTATCTGCAAATCATCACCAAGCTGTGATAGTTTTTTTGGTATATGTGAGTCGGTTGGATGAGAAAAGAACTATCGAGAACATTAAACCATATCATAAATGGGTTAACGATTATATTATCTATATGGATACCGGAGAATGTTAGCCTAGAGTAAAAAAAACCCAGCCCACGCCTATTTTGTCCTTACCCGTGATGGGTTTTAGTATATAGATAAATAGAGTTTGTACTTATACGCTTCTAGCCCTCCATCGTTCTTTTTATTATTATTATTAGTCCATGAAACTTTCTTGGAAATATGCTCAATCAGTCCTTGGAGTAATACTAACTACAGCGTAGTTATAAGAGACGAGCTACGCTGTAGTTTTTCCTACGCATCATTCCTTCTTTAGCATATGATAACAACGGCGTAGTCTCAACGGATCAACTACGCCGTAGTTCTTCTTAAACATGTATCCCTTTTCCAACAATGGTTAACTACGGCGTACCAAAGGTATGAGCTACGTCATAGTTTCTTCCTGAATGCGGTTTTTCTTGTTTGTTTATCTTTTTTGTCATTTTCCGCATCTTTTCCGTTCCAATGTCTTAATTATCTAGAATATGTAATATGAACGAATTAAGTACCAGATTCATCTAAAAATAATATAAAACAAGGCAATAAACATAAGAATTTGATATAGAAAAGTATTAACTATTTGATGTCATCAGTGGGCAGGGTTGGTGATTTACGACGGTGGTGGTGGGGTTGGTAGTGGAGGTGGTGCTTAGTAGTGATGGTGGTAGGGAGGCTTGGTAGTGGCGACGATGATTGGGGGTGGTGGTAGCGGCGGTGTATTTAAAATGTAAAACTTAACGGATGATCGTTAAATATTTTAACGAAAATACCCAAATTGGCCACAAAAATAAGTTGGGTGTCTTTTTATGCAAGAAAAAAAGTGTGATACCTTGATTGGAAATGACCCTTAAGTTTGGTACTTTTTTATGCCATTTGCCCATTGTAATATGATAGAGAAAATACAGCAATAACAAGAATATATGTAATATGCACCAAACTTATTTTGTCGCCAAAATACTACAACCAATATTGTTCTCAAAGCCCGTCAATTAATCGGTAAAATAGTTAAAACAAACTGAGTTACTTCTTAAATGGGAGACTAACACAAGCTGACAATAAGTTAATACGCTATGTACCTTATTGATCCAGGCTTTCTCCATGAACAAGAACTGCACCGCAAAGCGCAAAAACCAAAAAATCACAAAACCGAAACCGAAAAAACCGATAAACAACAAAAAGCGACGCTGCGGTTTCGGAGAATGGAAAAACTAAATTTTGTTGTGCGATGCGGTTTTGGTTTCCACCGAAAAGCCATGCCGAAATAACCTCACCGATCCACTCCGCCGTATTCAAATATTTTTTATTTTATTAATTAAAACACTACAAAGGCAAATGGCAAAAAAAGGTACCAAACTTAAGGCTCATTTTTAATCAAGGTATCGCGCTTTTTTCTTGCATAAAAAGGCACCAATTTTTTTTGTTGCCAATTTGGGTATTTTTTTTAAAATATTTAACGATCATCCCTTAAGTTTTACATTTTAAGTTTACCGGCCGCTACCACAATAATCAATCATCGTCACCACCACCAAGCCTCCTCACCACCATCACTACCAAGCACCGCCTACACCACCAACCCATCTACCACCGTCGTAAATCACCAACCTTACCCACCATCGCCATAAACCACTAACCTCAACCACCACTACCAACCCATCCTCCGCCAACCACCGATAGCAGTGATGGTAACGAGGAAGGTGTTGGTTAGTGGGTGACAATGGTTGTGATGATGATGATGGGCAAGGTTAGTGATGGCAGTGGTGGTGGTATGGGTGAGTGGGTGGGTTTGTTGGTGGCGACGATGGTTGATGTGAGGTGATTACAAACTGAAGTGTTACAATCCTCCTAAGCAGTGTACTTAATCTTTGTAGTGTAGTATAGATAAGACTCAGGGGATTGATCGTTCTCTAGGGGAATAGTTTGGTTAGGTTTGAATCGAATGTCACTAAGGTCTAAGGATTAAGAGAAGATTATTTTGTGTTTTTATGTTTTTTGGGAAAGCAAGTAAAATCTCGGGTTTGAAAGAGGTTTGATTAAGCTACTAACTACTCTTAATTTTATTCTAATTGTAGAAAAGTAAAAGTGATGGAAAACTCTTATGGTTAAACAAATATGTTTACCTAATCATGTACTACTCCTTAGTTATCTTCTCTAATTTTATTACATGTCATCCTCGTAACGAAATATGTAAGTATCTAAATAATTAAACACCTAACTCAGAATCCACCTAAATGGCAAGGTAGTATGAAGACTATTGTGTGAGTATCATCTAACCTAGCTATGTTTCCCTAGACTTCTCCGCTTTACAATTAAGAAGCTAGTTTTCTAAAGCCTAACGCGCACATCATTAACAAGAAGTTATAAAAAAATAAAAAAAACTAGGTTTCATGCCTTACAAACGGTAAATCGTCACACCGACAAAAAATACATCATAGCGTCGGGTATTTTTTTATCTTTTAGTAGACGGGTGACTCGATTATTATTTCAGATGTGAACTTTTTTTTTATTATTTTTTCAGTCTCGAATTGCGAAAATCATAGATGATTATTATAACGAAATCATATATGATTTCATGAAAATCATTATATGATTTCATTAAAATCATTAATATATGATCTTGTGATTCAAAACGAACTTTTTTCAATTTTTTTACTGTCACGAAATTGCGAAAATCATATATGTTTCGTTATAAAGAAATCATATATGATTTCATAAAAATATATATGATTTGTGATCCGAAGAAACTATTATTTCAATTTTGTTTAAGTACGAATTGCGAAATTAAATCACTATTTGTTCGTCATACGAATCATATATGTAGTTCATAAACCATAATATGATTTCATAAATATATATGTTTTCATAAATCGTTTATATGACTTTAAAAAAATCATAAAAAAAGTTCGTCGGAAAGTACATAGTGTATCCTCTCTATAGAAAAGTATAATTTAACTCTCGTCGCGGCTCACTACAATGCTATGTTTTGTTTTGCGTAACGATTAACAGTGTGTGAGATATTTAATTTTAAAAAAAAGGTGGAAAGTGGGTTTTTTTATTTTTGATGAAAAAATGAGTGGTTAGGATTGGTTCATTGGGTCTATGATAAATATTGGGTCTATATTGAACTTTTGGCGTATCATCTAACCTAGCCATGTTTCCCTAGACTTCTCCGCTTTACAATTAAGAAGCTAGTTTTCTAAAGCCTAACGCGCACATCATTAACAAGAAGTAATAAAAAAAGTAAAACGACTAGGTTTCATGCAATCATAAGAATATGTGGAAACTAGAAGGGGGTTGAATAGTTTACAGGTTCATTTTTGTTTTAAAATTTTGCTTTCAAAATGCTTAGATTTTCCGACCAGTAAGTATGTTTAACCATACCAACAATTATAAATCAACCATGTTAATATCTAAACTAATAGTAATTAACATAGCAACAAATATAAAGTGATTGAAGAGAAGGAACAATCAACACCAATGACACCAGATTTTTAGTGGTTCAGGCTACAAGCTCTTCTTTGCACTGCTCCACTCCTCGAGTATCCTAATTGAGATTTCACTATGCTCACATGCTCCCTTCCAGGTGGGCAAAATAGTTTCACACGTTGCTTACAGTATTTTTTGACACTAAGCTAAATATAGAGTGCTAATCTTTGCTAGACACCAAATTACCACTTCACAAATCACTACACAGATCTCTAGATCCACACTATCGGATTTAACATAATATCCGAATCACACAAATACACAAGATAATCACAATAGAGATTTGGTACTTAGAAGAAAAGAGAAGAGATCACTAATCAACACTTTGTTTCTTGGCAAATACGAATGTTCTTCTCTTGCACTTGAATAAGAGGGAATAGATGAGAAAAAGAGAATAGATCACTTGAAATAAGATCAAGAGATGTTAGTGATCAAGATATTTAGTAAGAGAAAGAAGGTTTTTAGAGAGAGAAAGAAGTGGTGAGCAAATTCGTGGTAATAGTGGTTGTTTTTCTGAAAGGAATGGAGCAGTAAGTACTTTATAGGCAGGGAAAATCCAATGGTCAACTTTTGGCGGCG
Source organism: Tanacetum coccineum (assembly GCA_026074375.1). NCBI lineage: Eukaryota > Viridiplantae > Streptophyta > Magnoliopsida > Asterales > Asteraceae > Tanacetum > Tanacetum coccineum. Next base: position 6,761 of record BQNB010067090.1, on the reverse strand, counting down.
GGTCCACAGATATATCTGTGGGCCGCATGGCCCTATAAGGAGGTCCGCACTGCCCAGTTAGACTCACGCCTACCGCTCTCTTTTTTGTCTTTTTATGGGGAAGGTTGTATCTGGTATGGAACCTTCCATTTTGGGGGGAAAATTTGAATTTCAAATTTTAAGTTTTTAATAAAACTTTTCTTTTAATTAGAAAATATTTTGTATAATTAATTTTGTGAAATTCTTTTGTAAAAATGTAATGGATAAAAGAAAAATATTTTCTTGATCACTAATCATGCTTAATGATTTGTTTGTTCATACCTTAAGTGATTACTAATCTTAGAAATGGAATTTTACGATTAATAATTTGTAAACGTTTAATTTTATAGTAAACGTTTTTACATTTTGTTATTATCAAAACGTTGAGAGGTCAAAAAATATAAATAACGTTTTTAGACATTATTTGTATTAACAATCTCCCCCTTTTTGATGATGACAAAATATAAACTCATTTTGTATAAAATTAATAGCTACACATTATTAATGAGTTTTGTTCCATTTCTCCCCCTTTTTGTCGAATTCAAAACGAATGATCGTCGAGTAGTAGTAGGAAAAAAGAAATCAACGATATCAAGACTCCCCCTTGATGTATGCTCCCCCTCGTTCGGGGCACCAAGGGATTGATCTTACAAGAATTGTTTGCTACAAAACAAAGTTAGAGATACAAGTGCAAGACAAATATCTTTAAGCAACACATTAGATTTAAGTCACCAAAAAGAGAGTTTCATTCAACAATCAAGAAACTCATACAATAGAAAATGCAACTAATACATTCATACAACATAAGATAAAATTAGAACTAATACAAGATAATTAACCCATAAGACACACTACATACTTCATGAGATAAAGAGAGACAATACTACATAAGTCCAAATGATTCATGATTCATAGAGAATGAATTTTTAAGCAAAAAGGTTTGGGATGACATGTTTATGAAAACTTTTGAAGACATTTCAAGGTGGAGATGGAAAGTGTGAGGTAATTGTGGTAGTGAGAAGATACTCAAGATGAGCAAACATGATGTTCATCTCATCTCTTAAGGTTAAGAAAAGAGTTCGGTTATGAAAGCAACATATGCAATTTGACCCATGGTAGTCATGGTAGTTGTAGTAAAGAGGGTGGCCCATGATAGGTGGTTGAGGTTGTGGTGGAGATGGTGGTGATGGAGTGTCATGAATGTGATCAAGAGGAGTGATTGGTGACAAAGAGAGTGTGATATCCAAAGAAGGATGACTTTGAAGTGGTTGAGGGTTTAGAGGTCTAGGAGGAACATCTAAAATGTTGTCAAGCAAAGGGTTCAAAAGATGAGGAGAAGTTGGTTCATTTGAAGATGGTGGTGAAATTTGAAGTTTTGATTGAAAAGAAGAAGATGTGTTCTCTTGGCTTGATGAGGTTTGATTAGTGGATGTGGTTTTTGATGGTGCATTTGGAGGAGTTGGAGATGAAGAAGTTGTTGTGGGAGAAGGTGTGGTGGTGACATCTTCATCACTAGAGATGTTAACAAAGAGTTGTCTAGGAGGGATTATGGTTAGTTTGATTTTCTTGGAAGGGTTAGAAGAAGAAGCTTTGGTGGAATTCATGGTAGAATTGTTTGAGGAAGATGAAGATGGTAAGAAGAATGAGAAGGATGGCTTATTTAATTTAAAAGCAAATGATCAAATTAGAAAAGAATGAGAATTAAGGAAACAAATTCCAAAAGTTGTATAGCAAAATGCAGGAAGTTTAGCTGGGTCTAAGAGAAAATAGTCAACAGCACAGAAAATCAGGTAGTCACAGTACCATTTCCGTGACTTCTGATGGCGGTCCCATATATACATGGCGGTCCCAGATATATAAGGGGGCCGCCCCATGTTTATGGGGGTCGTTCTCTAAAGATAAGGAAATGTTCTAGTTTTTCTTGATTTTCTGTAGATCCTGATTTTTTTTCTATTTTCCCCTTTTGCAATCAATTATATCTCATCATGAATCATCTAATGCTTAATAATTAAATTCATAAAACTAACCACTCAAATTCAATTTAAGGAACACATATATGCATATTAACTAATAGCTAAGCATGCATATCATCATAGAGGTAATTATAGTGTATCAAGTACCATGAAAACAAGTGTTTAGGATGATAAAATCGAAATCCAAGCCAAGTCATGTTGCCCATACTACATGCTAAGTTACCACTAAATAGTGTAAGTTTTAAGTACTTAAGCTCCATAAAATAATAAGTAATATAATTAATAATGTTACAAGGCACATTTTCATATTGCTCACTTCCTTATATTTCTCTACAAGTTTTTGAGACCTTTCCCGATTGACCTTAATCCACCACGATGCTCATCTCGAATTTGAACTTGACGGTTTATGATTTTGGTTTGACGGGTTTAAAAAGGTTCCAAGTGAGGTTTAATATTATGTGGGTTTTGAAAAACTTAAGGAATTTCATTGGTTAACGAATTGACATAATGAATGGGGGAAGGAGTGCTTGCACGCGAGGTTCCTTCGTCATTTCCATCATCATCATTGTTAAAATAAAAGGAGGATGGTTGACCAAATACGGAGGACGAGGAAGTGGAGTGACGACCTCTTCTCGTGCTAAAATCCTTTCTAGTCTTTCGCTCTTGTTGAGCGCCAAGAGGATTCATGACACGATCATACAAGACATAGGACTCATTTGACAACTCATGATTTTCATTCATGATGAATTTAAACAAACGGGTTAATAGCATACCATAGGGTAGAATTAACCTAGATTTCTTAGTGACCCACTCCATTCGTTTCGCCATGTAATAAGCGATATTGAATTTTTCGGAGTTTGCAACACAATAAGTTATGTAACAAACACATGCGGGAACATGGTCCCGATTACCCCCCCAAACAGAAAACATTCTCACGAATTATTTCTTCCAAAGGTTTCAAAGTTGACATAATTTCACGAGTGAGAATTTGATAATCTTGAACCTCAATTTCTTCCTTATGACGGATACGAGTGACTTGACCTTCTCGATCTTCTCGAATATACGAGATGATGTCATCGGGAGAAGGAAGGCTGGTTTGATATAGACCTTCAGAAAGGACACCATATGCCAACTCATCAAGTGACCATCTGTCAGTAAAGACACACGCACCCTCACAAGGTATGTCAAGAATTTGAGCAAATTCTTCAAGAGAGTAAGAAAAGAATTGATTTTGAATTACAAATTCGACAAACATTTGACCTTCATCGGAATAATTGATTTGATATTGACTATAAAACTCAAGTATGAAACGAGGACAAGTTTGTTCATTTATTTCAAGGAGACACTCGAACTCAACAAAATGAAACAAAGACCAAACATAGTTTAGATCCGCAAAATTATCAAAAACCACCCGACCCTCATGAATGTAGCGACTTTCAAGGTTTCTTAGTTTTTATTTTATGGGTGTACGCAATTCATGTGAAATCATTGGGATGTAGTGACTTGTATTTTTATAATCTTCAGATGATTTGCGTGGCATGATTACCTATACAGAAAATATTGATTTCACATTTTATAATCATTTGCTTGTATTGTTGTATTGAAATTGCATCTAGTGTGTGCCTAAGTGTGACAAATGTGGAGTAACGATTAACTCGACCTAAAACATAAAATCCTAAGAGTTAATCCAAACACTCCTTATTTTGATTTTGCTCAACCAAACAAATTGAAAAATACATATGAATTGTGTATCTCGACCTTTGTTCATGAGATCATTATGCATGTGTTTGAAAACGTTTTTGAGTTGTATTAACAATGCATAACTACAATTTTATTATGTTCTTAACGTGAGTGATTTGAAAATAAAATTGGGGTTTTGGTTCGAAATCAATTTTTCAACAAACTGATAAATGTATGCAAATCTTATGTCTACGGGAAGCATATTAGTTATACATTGTATCCTAGTAGTCTTAATTGTACAAATTTGAAAGAAAAAAAAATCCCCAATTTCAATTTTTGTGTTCATCATGAACCCTAGACTCAAATAGATGAAATAACTTATAATTGATGATCTTTAAGATGTTGTGAATGATTGTAGGTGTTGATTTTATCTTCAATTAGTGTTTTAATGGGTGATTTTGAGTTTTTTGATGGTTTGAGTCATGTTCGTCGCTGCAGTTATGAAAGGGGGTGTTTGTTTTTGTGTTTTAAAAATTTCTTAGTTAAGTATTCAATTTAAGTGTCTGTTGATGGCGGTAAATATCGACCATGGCAAGTCCACAAAATTTATTGGTGGGAGCCGCTAGGTTATGGGGCCGCCCTTTAGAGTGGGGTTTTGGACTTAGTTTTTGACAAAAAAATTACAAAGAGGAGTGACATTTTAATTTGCATTTCGCGAATTAAAAATGCTTGAAGTACTTCAGATGAAGTATTTAAGTTGTCATGACATGGAATGGAACATGGACTAGAATTGAGACAGAAAAAGGAGAAGCGGACTAATGCGATTTATGGAATGTGTTCCATCATTCCTAAACCAAGACGTAGATAGTTAAATGATTCACGTTTAAGGGGTTTAGTAAGGATGTCGGCGATGTTGTCGACGGACGACACTTTTTTGATTGAGATATGTCCTTTCTGGACATTATCACGAAGAAAGTGGTGACGAATTTTGATGTGTTTGGTTCGAGAATGTTGCACCAGGTTTTTGCTAAGGTCAATCGCGCCTTTATTGTCGCACATGACCAGGTCGTCATCGAGTCGAACGTCATAGTCGATAAGAACTTGTTTCATCTATAGTGCTTGTTGACTTGCCTTTCCGACGCTTACGTATTCGGCTTCGGTAGTGGATATAGCAAGAGCGGTTTGTTTCTTCGAGAACCAAGATGTTAAACAACATCCTACGAACGTACAAATACCTCTAGTTCTCTTTCGGTCTACATAATCTCCCACATGATCAGAGTCGGCATATACTACTGTTTCTATGCCGGTCCCCTTAGGATACCATAATTCTAAGTGCGTAGTGCCTTTAATATATCGGAAGATACGTTTAACCGCTTCAAGGTGAAAGGTTTTGGGAGCCTCTTGGAAGCGGGCACAAAGGCAGACACTAGACATGATATCGGGCCTACTTACCGTTAGGTATAATAAACTACTTATCATGCCTCGATACTTGGTACTATCTACCAACTCACACTCTTCGTCTTTCATGAGTTTAGTATCAGAGGACATGGGGGTTTTTGTTGGGAATTGAAGGCTTCTGAAGTTACAACTTTTAGTTTTGGAAGTTAATACTGCTGGTTCAAGATTGTGCTGCTGTTGAAGTTTAAAGAAAATAGTCTAAGTTATTAGTACTAATAGCTATAATAGTTAGTGCTGCCAGTACATTGTTAGTACTGCCAGTATAGTTAGTACTGCTATTATGATATGCATGAGTTAAATTAGGAATAGATATGCATTATCATTATGCGCGTTTTGTAAGCCCATTAGGGTTTCCTTGGTGTATAAAAGGAACCCTAAGGCATAGATCAACACATATTAGTCTTTCATAGTTTTTCATAGCTTCAAGGTTGTAAACCCTAACACTGTCAAAGAGTGTTCATATTAATATATTAGAGTTTATGGTTTTGGTTATATTTCTGTGTGTTAAACATTCATTACTGTTATTCTTCTTAGTGGTATAAACTAGATTCCGCATAGTTTATATCATACACTCAAAGTTTCAATCTTAGTGCCTTTGGATTTATCCAAGGATACTAAACCTTATATCAAGCTAAGGAGTTCAAGATCAGTTCATTGGGATCAACAAATGGTATCAGAGCTTGTTGTGAAGTTTTGAATAAGAAGAAATCAACAACACATACAAGATCTAATTCTCAGTGATAACATGGAGGCAGAAACTACTTCTACAACTCTGACTGCAAAACTCCCTATCCTCAACCCAGGGGATTATGATCTTTAGTTAATGAGGATAGAACAATAGTTTCTCATGACTGATTACTCCCTTTGGGAAGTAATCAAAAATGGTAACAAAGTGCTGAAGAGAACTGTTGGATAAACTGAGCAGGAATATGAACCTATTACTGCAGAAGAAAAGCAGGACATGAGGAATGAGATGAGAGGAACTTTGTTGATGGCACTCCCAATTAAGGATCAACTAAAGTTCCATTCATATAAAGATGCAAAATTGCTCATGGAAGCTATTGAGAAGAGGTATGGAGGAAACAACGAATCTAAGAAAGTTCAGAGAACTCTATTCAAGCAACAATATAAGAAATTTATAGGATTAAGTTCAGACACAATGGATCAAACTTTTGATAGGTTGCAAAAACTTATTAGTCAGTTGGAGATTCAAGGCGAAGTTATTACACAAGAGGATCTAGAACAAATTGATCTTGATGACCTACAAGAAATGGACTTACAATGGGAAATGGCCATGCTGACAATTAGAGCTAAGAGATTCATCAAGAGGATAGGCAGGAAGTTGGATGTAAATGGTCAAAGAGTTAGATTTGACAGGACTAAAGTGGAGTGATACAATTGTCATAAAAATGGTCACTTTGCAAGAGAATGTAGAGCTCTTAGAAATCAAGAAAGCAGAGGAAGAGAGATTAATAGAAGAACTGTGACAGTGGAAACTCCCACTGAAAATGCCTTGGTTGCTCAAGATGGAATTGGAGGGTATGACTAGAGCTACCAAGCTAAGGAAGAGCATCCTACAAACTTTACATTGATGGCACATACATCTTTAGGAAGTTCTTCCAGTTCAGATTC
>BQNB010067089.1:0-34325 GCA_026074375.1 Tanacetum coccineum | reverse complement strand
TTTCGTAAAATTTTCTTAAGTAATCAATATTTAAATGAAAACAGATTGATTATATGCTTGACTAAGAGCTTGAAACAACTTATGAAAGACAATAGAAATTCAAAAGATAACTTAAAAACTCAAATTTTTATTAAAGATTAAAAAGTTTACAAGACTTGAAATTTTAAAGACAATAATTAAAAATGACTGCAAAACTAAAAACTAGGTTAAAAACTACATGCCTTATTCGGGCTTACAAAGTCCTATTTATATAAAGCTTAAGAAGATTCTAGGATGTGTGCTTCTCTTGTGAGACATAAGAGGGATGTGCTTCATGTGTGAGTAGCTCAAAGTCTTCATCTCAGCCATTGATTATGAGTAGTGCCCAAGCCCATTGATCACAACCCTTTAATCTTTGTCTTCTTTCTTAGTCGAATAGGGTACTTGGGGATTGCCAAGGTGGCAAATGGAGTTTAGTGAGGTGGGGGAAGTGGGATAGTGATGTTTTGTTGTGGAGTGAAGGTTTTGTCTTTTGTTGCAGGGCCAGACACACACAAATCGTGTGTGGGAGATAATGAATAGTAACTGGCGCCATTTTTAAAAGTTAGGGAGAATGGCAAGAATGGTCCCTCAAGGTGTATAGAGATATTGCAGGGATGGTCCTTGTTTCCTTCACAATTGGCCCTTGATGTTTTATTGATGTTTGCACCGTTAGTCCTTAAAGGACTAACAGTGTAAAGGTTAAAAGGGGTTGGGTTAACAGGCTTAGGACTTGGGCCGGTTATAATAAAAAGGGAATTGGGCCTTTTATAAGTTTTAAGGCTTATAAAGTCTTTATAATGTTTAAATGGGCTGACCCGGCCCATTAGATGGGTACGGGTTGGCCCATTTAACATTTCTTCGATATCGGCTCAGCCTTTGACTTTGACTTTGTTGGGGTTGACTTTCTTTGGCTTTTGGCTTTCTTTTTGGTTCATCCGTTCCTGCACAATACAAATGCAAAACATACAAATACAATGTATTTTTGGTACGTTTTTAGTCGTTTAAGTCCGTTTTTAATGGAGAATGGCATGTGTAATTAAGCACATACCAAAATCCCCCATACTAAGGTATTGCCGTGTCCTCACGCAATGTTATGAAGTAAACACTTACGAAAACTAAGAATCTCGAACCCCCTCGACTAATTACCTTGAAAAGTAGCAAAGTGTTCGTCAAGGGGAACTAAAGAATCAATAGCTTCGACAAGTCCCGCTTTCACCATTTTTTTTATGTACACTAACTATCCCTAATATTTTTGGATTTTTCTTTCTTTTTCTTTTCTTAACAACCTGTTAGACTTCCTTTATTTTATCAACATTGGGATCATAGAATGAGAAGCGTCCATAGAATAATCTACGGATGTTTGACGGATAAATTTATCGTCCCCGATTTTTCACTAGATCCAAACCAAGCAATTAAACAAGATCATTTGTCAATATAAGTCTAAATGTTAAGCACTCATACTTATGACTTGTGAACTTTTAACTCCCAACATGGATATATGATTTAAATGTGTGTACTCATTTCAACTCAACCATAGATCAACTTATTTCCATAGTCGTAATTCAAGATGAATCATGACTCAAAGCAACAACTTATTAGGACCTTGTAACTTGATTTTAAAGAACGAAATTTTAACTGTAGAACTTTTTGCAACATCTTTATCATCATAATCATAAGTTCTTACAGCTAGGAATGCGTTGCTTAGTTTGAACACCTACCTAGGCCTCGCTCCCTGGTAGGATATCACAACCAACGACCGGTGTTCTTAGTTTGAAAACCCACCCCGTTGCTAGCGTAGTGGGAAATCACATCAACACCTTCTTCCTAATATGGCTAAGGATAGGTGTCTTAGTTTGAACCCTCACCTAGACCTCGCTTCCTGGTGAGATATCACAACACACCAAATCCCTAGAAGTAAAGATGTCTTAGTTTGAACCCCCACCTCGTGGTTAGCGGAGTGGGATATCACGACACATCTTTTACTTGCTCCATATACTCAAATGTATGCTTCATTGGCATATTTTCAATATTCATGCATTATTGCATTCATATTTCATTCATGCTTCTTTGGCATTTTTAACTTTCAATTTACTAGAACAGAAAAAACCTCGCTTAAAGATCAAGTTTACAAATTTTGAAGCTTTTAAGAAAAACATCGATGACTTAGTTTGAATTGAAAAAGAGCACGATGATTTGGTGGATTAAAACTAATGGGAGAAAAGCCACAAGTACTCATATAAAAGTTTTAGAAGAATCTGCTTAGGCACTTGATTTTTCATGAAATAAAACTTATATTTAACTCTATCACTTCTTGTTCTTCACTTCGTGAAAGCTTAGCCTACAATTGAGGAACTAGCTAGGGCTCAACACGCCCGATCGAGTCAAAAATTATTCTCATTCTACCCATTAGGAAAGTCGAAACTGTGACAAAACACTTATTTTATTTTTGAAAATTTTAAATTTTTTCATTTTTTTGGTATTTTTGCAAAAATTTGGTGGTAAAAACGGAATTACGTGACAACAACGGCTGCAGGCAAAATCAAATCGAAGATCCCCCCCCATACTAGAACTAAACATCGTCCTCGATGTTTTGCAAGGGGCACCTACGTAAATCTAAGGCCGTTTATTAAGTGTGCCAAAAGATAAAACGTTAGTCGATTAGATTTGGATACTGGATTCCCAAAATGAAGCTGAGGATGTGAAACTCTTGATAAAAATACAAGCACGAGAGTTCTTCACAATCCGGGCAATCCTGGATAATTAACAACACAAACACGAAACACGGGTAATGGAAGAGGCGAGCCTCCACACAACAAGAAAACACTTATTCATTTCTACATAATACTACGATAAGCATGGGGTGCCTCCCACGAAGCGCTTGTTTAAGGTCGCTATGCTTGACCCGTCACCTGAATTTATTGGACATTGGGGAATGTGTGGAGATCTGGGACTACCAATTGTGGTACGTCCCCTCCAAAGTAGTGCTTAATACGATGACCATTCACTTTGAAGTTTGGCCCGGAGTTTTGAGATAACTCGACGGTGCCGTACGGGAAAACTTGTGTGATAGTGAATGGTCCTGACCAGCGGGTTTTAAGCTTTCCTGAGAAAATCTTTAATCTAGAGTTAAAGAGGAGGACTCGATCACCGACGTTGAAAACGCGGTTCTTGATCTTGGAGTCGTGAATCCTCTTTGTCTTTTCTTTATAGATCAAAGAGTTCTCATAAGCTTCATCACGGAGCTCATTAAGTTCATTCAGCTGAACTTTCCTATGGTCACCAGCGGTTTTCAGATCAAAGTTTGTATGTTTTAAGGCCCAGTAGGCCTTGTGTTCTAACTCAATTGGCAGATGGCAGGCTTTTCCGTAAACCAGCTTATATGGAGTACACCCAATGGGTGTTTTGTAAGCGGTGCGGAAAGCCCATAAAGCATCATCGAGCTTATCTGACCAAAAGGTACGGTTTTCGCCCACGGTCCTTTCAAGAATTCGTTTCAAACCACGATTGGATACCTCAACTTGTCCACTTGTTTGTGGATGATACGCGGTGGAGAGACGATGAGTGACTCCGTATTTAAGCATGACCTTTGCAAATTGGTCATTGCAAAAATGGGTTCCGCGATCACTTATGATTGCACGAGGGGCACCGAATCTGGCGAAGAGAGATTTAAGAAATTTACAAACAACTCGGGCGTCATTGGTGGGGAGCGCTTTTGCTTCAACCCATTTTGATAAATAATCAACGGCCACGAGGATGTATTTGTTGCCTTTGGATGATGGGAATGGCCCCATAAAGTCAATGCCCCAGACGTCAAAGATTTCACAGACTTGGATGGAATTTTGTGGCATTTCATCCCTTTGTGAAATTTTTCCTTGACGCTGGCATGAGTTGCAGCTTTTAACCAACTCATGGGCATCTTTGTAGATTGTGGGCCAAAAGAATCCAGAATCGAAGACTTTTCTTGCTGTGTAGTTAGCACCGTGATGTCCACCGGTGGGACCATTGTGGCAAGCCATGAGGATGTCATGGGCTTCTTTGCCAAAAACACAACGTCGAATAACTTGATCCGCACAGATTTTAAACAGAAAGGGATCTTCCCAGAAATAATGCTTCACGTCTTTGAAGAATTTTCTTTTCTGCTGGGTTGACATCCCTTTGATCACGAAATTTCCCGCATGGTAGTTTGCGATGTCAGCAAACCATGGGGTACTAGCATCAAGAACAGCAATCGAACTAAGAGTTTCAAGAGGAAACTTTTCATTTATCTCCTTTGGATCGAGCTCATTCTCGTGAGGATTCTCTAATCGTGATAGATGATCAGCCGCTAGGTTCTCAGCTCCTTTCGTGTCAACTACATCAAAGTCGAACTCTTGAAGGAGCAGAACCCATCGGAGCAATCTCGCCTTAGAATCTTTCTTCCTTAGAATCTTCTTACAAAGAGATCCTTAGGGTTGAAAGTGATCCTATATACAGTGCATTTGTTCATGACAAGGTAAGATCTGAATTTTCGAATGCGTATAACCACGGCTAACATTTCTTCCTCTGTCGTGGGTGTCAACGTGATTCCGCCTCAATCATTGTTTTACTTTCATATGTTATAGGCCGAAATGTTTCTCATTACGTTATCCCCCAAGACTGCACCTAAGGCGAAATCGCTTGCATCGTACATAGTTCAAATGGTTCATTCCAGTCCTGTGGCGATCAGATTAGGAGCCTCGTTTTAGAATCTTTTTGAGAGTGTTTAAATGCATCAATAACACTCATTGGAAGATATAAAACGGAGTCCTTTTTCAAGTAAATGGGTCATGGGACGGCTATTTTTTGAGAAATTCTGGATGAATCTCTATAAGAACCCGTCATGCCCAAGAAAACTAAACGGACACCTTTACAAGTAGTCGGTGAGAGGAGCTTGGCGATAACTTCAATCTTAGCTCGATCGAGCCCCTCAATTCCCGGACTTGGAGATTTTAATTTCTCAAGAACAATGCCTTCCTTTAAACCAAGGAAATGGCTTTTCCTCCCATTTTAGAGCTAAATTTGTTTTCTTCACACCGCTTAAAGCATCTTTTTCCAAATGGGTTAGGCATGTAGAGAAAGAACTTCCAAAACCGAAAAAGTCATCCAAACACACTTCCATCGTTTTTCGATCATAGTCGAGGAAGATGCCATCATACATCTCGGAATGTGCCTGGGTGCAGGTTGTGCAGATGCCAAAGGGCATGCTGTCGTGTAGGCAAAGTTCCGTTAAGGGCAAAGTAAAATGTTGTCTTTTCCTGATCATTTGGGTCGATGGGTATTTGAAAATAACCTGAGAAACCATCGATGAAAACAATAGAATTCGTTTTCCGTCAGCCTCTCGAGCATGTTTGGTCCATGAATGTATTGAAAATTGTCTTTTTTCGGGTGGCTTCATTCAACTTTCGGTAGTCAATGCATACCCGCCATCCCGTAACTAATCGAGTTGGGATCAACTCATTTTCTCATTCTCACTACGGTAAAACCACCTTTTTTTGGTACACAGTGTACTGGGCTTACCCAAGGGGACTATTCCAAGATAGGGAAAAATTAATACCGCATCAAGAAGTTTTTTACTTCTTTTTTTATGACAATCGTGGAATTTTTGGGTTTACCCGTCTCTGATGTTTGGACCGCATGTTGTAAAGTCCTCTTCCATTAGAATTTTGTGAGTACAAAAGTTCTGGGTTAATACCCTTGATAACGGAGAGTTTCCAAGCAGGGCCTCGCTTGTGGGACTTGCAACACCTTTATGAGAGCGGCTTTCTCCAAGACGACTCAACTCTTTAGGCAATGATGAGTAACTTGATGTCACACCTCCAAAAATGCATATTCAAAAAGGTGGGTAGGTAATTCCTTGAGCTCGACCTCGGTGGTTCATCAAATTGATGTTTTCACAATCGGTTTTTGGCTCAACAATCTTAAGTCTTTTCCTAACTTCAGAAAATAATTTGCATGGTTGGGAAGTGTGATAAGGGCTCACTATTTTAGGATATCTAAGAAGAAGAATGTCCCTTCCTTCGGGTAACACATTCGGCATCATCAATTCTGACTTATACGAAGTACAAAAAGTTCAGCTCGATATCTATCAAGAATGAAAGTCACTACCCTCCTAATTGAGTGAGGTTGGGAGCAGTGGTAATCAACAATCGGTTCCAAAGTAAGGATGTGGAATATCCATTTGTTAATACTTCCGAGAAACCTAAAATCTCTTTAGAATAACCTCACAAGCTATATCAATAAAGTCGACCTTGTTGACTGATTCTATGGCATTGTAGGAGAATTTTTTCGTATCACCTACTTTGAAAGTCACTGATAGTCATCAGTCCTTAAGGTCATCTTTTTCACACGTGGCACATCATCAAGGCTCTTGTCGTTTTTAAAAATGGTCTTTTCCTAAAATCACGGACTCCCTAAGTGGTCGTTCAACATAGTCAACTACCATAAAATTGGCTGAAAGTAAGAAGGTTCCAACTTACAAAAACATCTTCCCGGCTATGCCGGTGGTAGTGGAGATCCGATCGGAGGTCGGCTAAACTCGAGTATCATCCTAGTTTTGGTCAGGTCATTGGAGATTAAGCTTTTCAAAACGGAGAAGTGGCATTAGATTTGATGCTTGCACCGGATCGGCCAGGTCCAAGCATCATCCAACTCTGGAAACTCACAGACGGTAAATCAGAAAACTACCCGGGTCTCCTAATTTTTCGGAAATGTCCTTACGATGACTGCCGAGACAATTTTCATTAACCGAGTGTTTTGGTTAATTCAAGATTTTGTCTTTTGTTTGTTCAAAGCTACTGAACCTCGTGCAAACTTAGCAAGTGCATTGTGAGAGCATTCCGCGAAAAGGGCTCAAAGTTCAAAGTGGAGATTATTCGAAAAATTCATGAAATGTCAAGCTAAAAAGTTCGTCCATTTTCGCGGACTTTCTCCTTGTTTTACCCTAGATGGATTATGGTAAAGTCGTTTGGATCTAGCATGACAACGTGGTTCATCAATTTGGACTATCTGGAAGTTGCCGGCTTTGGTAAATCCGTTAGAAGCCACCGGTCCTTTGTCACCTCGGCTTCAACTTCCACCACCGAGGTGGAATTTGATGTCCATCAATATGAAACACCATACATGACGGCAGTCACCGCTTCTGGTGTGATTGCTTTCAATTCAACCCTTCGGTTTAGCAATGGTGTTTGCTAGGAAGAGAACCCAAACTTGAAGTAGAAGCTTGGTTAGAATTACTAAATTGGTGAGCAAATCGGTTATGTTGGTCCCATTTTTGTTTTTGCTATGTTTTTGCATAAAACCGCATCATTAGCCTTAACATAGCTCTTAAAAATCATTTTTTTGACACACCCGGAAAAGCTTGAAAATTGGGAAAGCGGGAGGTGGTAAGTTGGTGTTGATTAACCGAGGGTTGATAAACATTTGGGCTTGTTGTTGAACCTGGGGTCGTTGTATTTGACCCTGGGTTTTAGCCATTCCCACGGTTTTGGTTTTTGTTCCAACGATTCTGATTGTTTGGCTTGCTGTTGTGTTTGTAGGGAGGAAAACTGGGTGGTCTGATGTTGGTTTGCCATTGGTTGGCGGACGGTAAACCCGTAATTTCCCTTGGTTTGAAATTTACTGCGGGCTGCTGCGAGACGTAATTCTTGGATGTTATCATCGGTAATTGCTGCTATCGGTAGCCGGACAATTACGATATGAGTGGCAACCACCGCAGGCAACACAACTTTGCTCACCGATTTACGGAGTGGGAGCTGGAACTGAGATGTCTGCATGTCGAGAATTAGAGCTCTAACCATATCTTTCATTTCATTCAGCAACATCGGGAGATACTCCGAGGTGTAAGCTCCTCGCACTCACTTTAGCAACAATGGCTTTGCTTTGGAGAGTGACGAACTTTGGACTTGCTCTCGATGATGCTTGAGCAATCAGCGGGCCTTTCGTCCAAAAAGTTACCACCTGCGGCGGAGTTCAAAGAGTCTTGATCATTAACATTTAAGGAATTGTAAAATGTATCAAGTTGGTGAAGCTCCGAGAATCCAAGATTGACATGCCGGAGAAATCTGAATCGTCACCAACCTCACTAATACGACTCATCAAATCTTTGTTTGAAATTAGTAATTTCGTTCGTAAGATTTGTCGTTTAGAAAGATGGAAAAAACTGATTGATGAATTTAAGCAACGAGGTCAGTCCCATGTCTGAATTGATCGACGGGGATTTCTTTCTCAAGCCATATCCGGGTTCCCCCCTCGAGAGAGATAGGAAAAAGCATCAAACTTAATTGATGTGGTTCGGGACATTAGGATAACTCAAAGTAGAGTGATTTTATTTGAAAATTAACGGATGTGGCATGTGGGTCCTCAATTGCATGTCCGAAGAACTGCATGATGGGACAAGAGTTAGTAACCCATTCTTGATCTCAAAAATTTGCTTAGCCACTCGATTTCAGTGAACAACAATTACGTCCTCGTATCCCTCGTGTGAGCCCTGGAGCAATTCTAGCATAGTTCGAATTGTCAAGCCATCGTATCTTTGGGAGGTTCAACAGATTCGGAGGAACTTGTTGTTGGTCTAAGACGTTTTACGAGCTTGAGAAGAGTGCCATAGCACAAAAATAGAACTATAAAATATAAAATTTACACTAAAATTTTTTTTTTTACAATGATTGTCTTCACAACAAAGTAGATTACCGGACAATAGATAAGACAACTTAACCAAATAATCTAACTACTTTTACGTAGCTCCAAAAAGATAAACGCACAGGTGAGTCGTATGAGTAAGGAAAAGGCGCGAAGCTTATTTCAACCTTATCTGATCGTAGTTCCTTGGAAACAACCCTCCTTATACCCACTTATACATTTTTAACTTTTCAAGGTGAGCCGTACTTAATAGACACAAAAGAAGAATGTCAAGTTATTAAATCTTAAGTTCGAGTTTGTGGAACTGCAACAATCACTACGAAGGTTATTATGATAAACCTCAATATGAGAATATAATATTTTGTATTATTTACCCATATGTGAATTTTATTTTACTTTTTATGAGAAATGTTTTATATTTTTGGTTTTTCTTTTGCTTTTATATGATAATTATATTAATAAAAGAAAATAAAAATATTTTTGTACTTTTTATGTTTTTATAAAGAAAATATTCAAAGATTTAAAGACAAATTGTCAAACGTAACGATATTCTTTTTCACGCCTCCCTGGCAACGGCGCCAAAAATTGACTCGCGTAAATTAGACTCCTTCTTATGTACCGATAAATATCAATATGTAAACAAATACAAACATGTATAAATACACAACAAGGGACGAAAACACGCGAGAGCAATGAAAACCGGAAGCAGTATAGAGTGTTCCCGGGTCGTTATGTCCCAACGAGGCTGGAATGGAAAATCGAAAGACGGATGATAATTGATGTTTGAATATGACAAGGAATGATTTGGCACTAACACTGAATAAGCAAATGCACATAAAAATAAACAAAGAATCATAAGCAGGAACAAGAATAAAAGCATAAATTGGCAAAAACACTTAATAAAACTTTTTTAAACACTAAAAACACAAATAAGTCTCAAAAAACATAAGACAAATTAAAAAAGCTAAACTAACTCTAAATAAGCCAATACAAAAAGCAATTAATGCTAATGAAACATGATAAACACAACATTACTAACACATACTAACATTAATTAACTACACAGTACTAACTTGGAGTTAGTACTGCTATATGCCTTGAGTATACTGTTAGCTTAATGTTAGTACTGCTAAGCTAAACAGAAACACAAAGAAACAATAAATAAGCAAACAAGCTAAAACAGAAGTTCCACTAACCTTAATAAGCACTTAGTAATAGGAATAAGCAATTAGAATAAACTAAAATGATAAATAAGCTAGAAAGCTACAACTGATAAACTCTTAAAATTATTTTAAAAAGGCAAATAAGTTCTACTGAAGACAGTAAACTAAAACTAGGCTTAATCTAACTCTAAAAAACTAAACCCAAATTCTAAATCAGCAAAAATTTATAAGCTGAAAAGCTAAAAATTAACCACCCAAGTACTACTGTTTTAACTAACAGTACTAACTTTTAGTTGTACTAGGTAGCATTTAATTAGTTACTGCTTAGTTTTAAAAATCCCAAAAAATGAAACTAGCGATACTACTAAAGGTTATTACTTGTTTGTTCAAAATACCCCTTAAAGTTTTCAACAAATCATTTTTCTTATTAAAAAGCTTTATTGGTCCTTAATTATTAAAAACCAATTGTTTAAATAACAAAATAGAATACTTATAAATAGGTTTAAGTCAAGAATAAGCACTAATAAAGCAGATTCCACAGATAAACAATAGTAAAAACAAGAAAAAGAGAAACTTACAACACCCTTGCTCAAAACAGGGCTAAACAATGAATCTACAAGCTCTAGCTTGCATAAAGCAAGCTATTTAGTTAGTCCCAAAATCCCATCCATACTGGCTTTATCAAACCATAAATAAGCTGTGGTGTATTTAGAGTGAGATTTTTCTCTTTAATACTTTAAACTTTTAAATTTGCATAATTAAAGCAGCATATAAGCAAACTGTAGTTTAGAGCTTTTTAAAAACACACAATCAATACATCAAGAAATTTAACACTTGTAATATGAAAATTGACTTAAAAATTTAAGGTTTGCATTAAAGACCTTGGAAATGTTACATACAAAGCAGAAAGTAAAAAGCTGTAAATACTTTGAAGTTTAACTAAGATTATAAAACTAATTATTTACTAAAAAACTAAAAAAAAAAACTAGAAGCCTCAAAGCTTACGAAAAAGCCAATTTATAGCCGAAGTCTTGGACTTGCAGCTTGTGCTTCTTTGTAGAGATAAAAACAAAGTGTGCTTGTTGTGTGAGGTGATTCTAAAGCAAATCCCAGCCTTCGATTTCTTTTGTGCTTCTTTGGAGACAATCTCAGCCATCGAAATGCTTTGGGAATGGAGAGGGATTGCCAACATGGCATTTATACAGCTGGGGGGAAATAGATGGTGAGTGAAAATGATTTAGGCTCAGGGAGTCGAGAGGTTTTTGCAGGGGAGAAGTAAAGGGGCAACCTACAATTAAACTGGGTTTGTCAAGGCGGGAAAGAATGCTTTTAGGAAGTAGGCAGTTTTGTCCCTCATTATATTACATGAATGCAATCGCTACCCCTAACCCGGTGTGCAATTTTGACCCTTGACTTTTGTATCTTTGTAATACAACTTGAGGTTTGGCAGTTTTAGCCCCTCAAGTTGTATTTTCTTCATTTGGCTTGACTTTTGACTTTGCCCTTTCCACCCTGTGCTTGGATTTGTTTGCTTTTGGCTTTCTTTTTGTTCCTTTTCTTGAATATCCGTTTCCTGCACAATACAAATGCAAAACATACAAATACAATGTATTTTTGGTACGTTTTTTAGACATTTTAATATCCCGTAGTCAATATGGAAAAATGGTATTGTGTAATTAAAGCACATACCAAGAAAACTAGAATGGAATGATGAACTCAGAAACTAGGGAATGGTTTTGAGTTTATAAAGAAAGCTTGTTTTTGTATGTGGAGTATTCAACCATTTCATCAAAGACTGTGATTTCATGACAATAAAAATGTAGAAACACCGTGTTGAAAATAAGGGAATGTTTACTAGTCAAATAGGGAAATTAGACCGGTATTGGAACAATGTTTCAGAGTGGGGGTGGGGGGGGATGAACCACCAAAATAAATTGACTCACCCACATCCTAAAAGGAATTTTTTCCAACAGCAGTTGCAACAAAGTTAGGACAAGTAACCAGTTAAAAGCAGCTAAGCAAAACTCCTCCGCAAGATGCAGCACATCAATTAGTACTCTGCCAGGCCTATTAATACTCTGGGCCCCTAAAATCAAAAGTGAATGAATGCATTACCCAAAACATTTCTTAAATTAAAGCTCATTCACCAGTAGGAAGGGCTTTTAAAAACCAAAATCAGCAGCTAAAACCTATAATCTTAATGAAAATGTTAAAACTGCTAAGGTTAACAATGTAACTACTGTTGGGCCAAAAGCAGTAGTTAGTGCTGATGTAGGATATGGGGAAAATGATGTTAAGTCCTCAACATGCTGGATTTAGAGACCAGCAAGAAATGTTATTGACCATACCTCCAAAGACTGTGGATCATACATGTTTAAAAGGTTTGACTATGTTGATCTACAAGGCAGACTCAAGTCAGTAATGGCTTAGGTCCCCAAGAGAAACTAATTTTCTCATTTTGAGTGCAGGGTAATACACAATATACTTTACAGGATTAAGGAATTTTTGACAATGGATGCTCTAGGCATATGACTAAAAACAAGTCCTTTCTTACAGATTATCAAGAGGTTGATGGTGGATTTGTTGCATTTGCAGGAAGTCCTAAAGGAGGTAAAATTACTAGAAAAGGTAAAATTAGAACTGGGAAATTAGACTATTGAAGATGTATACTTTGTAGGAACTGAAGTTCAACCTTTTTTCCCTGTCACACAAAATGTGTTACAAGAAAAACAATTTCTTTTTTCACATTAGACTGACGTCTTGTTCTATCTCTTGAGCTTTAAGCTACTTGATGAAAGTCAAGTCTTCTAAAAGTTCCCAGAATAGGAACAGACATGTTACAGTTTTGATATAGAAGAATGTTGTCCTTCAGGAGGTTTTGACTTGTTATTTTGTAAAGGCTACGATTGATGAGTCTAATTTATTGCATAGGTAAGGGCTTGGTCAAATAAACATGAAAACCTATGAACAAACATTGAGAAGGGAAACCTTGTTAGAAGGTTTGCCATCAAAGCTTTTTGAAAATGACCATAACTTGTGTTGCTTGTCATAAAGGAAAAGCAACACAAAGCTTCTGTAAAGACCAAGCTTGTTCGCTCTATCTGCCAAACCTTACAATGTATGCAAATGTACTTATTTGCCAAAAGCTGTAAGGAGTATCAATCCAAGATATATTGCCTTTTGTTAACTAATGATTATAGTAGGTTTAGTTGGGTTTACTTTTTCATGGCCACCTAAAGGATGAGACTAGTGGGAACCCTAAAAACTTTTATTACTGCATAGAAAAACCAAATAAATATAAGGTGAAAATCATCATATGTTGACAATGGAACTAGAGTTTAAGAATAATGACATGAATCAGTTCTGTGGGTTGAAAGTGATTAAGAGGGAGTTTAGTGTTGATAGAACTCCACAACAAAATGGAGTTGCTAAAAGTAAGAATAGTAACACTACTAATATAGCAGCTAGGACTATGCTATCAGATTCATTATTACCTATACTACATTTTAGGGCTGGAAGCGTTAGTACTGCTTTTATGATTCAGAATAAGGGTTTTTAGGTGACCAAGGCCACACAACAAGATACCTTTATGAACTATGTACATGGAAGAATCACCACCTGTATAAGTTATATGTAGACCTTTTGGGTGTCCTGTGACTATTCTTAATACTTAGATCCCCTAGTCAAATTTGATATTGGGAAGGCTAATGAGGGGTTCTATGTATGGAATACTCCTAAAAATAGCAAACACCATTTTAGGGTAATTTAACACTTGAACAAGGAAGGTAGAGGAAACCTGCACATAAACTTTCTTGAAAACAAACCCAATGTTGCAGGGAGTGGACCAGATTGGCTCTTTGATATTGATTTACTCACAAACTCTATGAATTATAAGCCAGTTACTGCAGGGAATCAAACTAATAAGAATGCAGGTAACAAGGATAATGGTACTCAACAACATATTCTGCTACCATTACTTTATAATAGTCCATAGAGCTAAAAGGATGCAGTTGCTGATGATGCTGGTAAAAAGACTAATGAAGAACCAGCAAATGAGGGTGAAAGAAATGGTCAAAAGAAGGTAAGAGGAGCTTCAAATAAAGAAGATGACCAGAATGTGCACGATTTTAGAGCTGAATTGGATAATTTGCCTGTTTAACAGAAGGAAGGTTATGCTAACAACACTAACAGAGATAGTATTGTTAGTCCATCTGTTAGTACTGCTGGGAAAAGTTTTACTAATGATGATGATCTTCCAACTGATCCTCTTATGCCTGATTTGGAGGATACTGGTATCTTTAATGGTGCATATGATGATGAAGATGTGGGTGCAGAGGCTGACCTCAACAACTTTGAAACAACTATGAATGTTAGTCCTATTCCCACAACCAGAATACACACAGATCATCCTAAAGACCAAATTATTGGAGACATAAATTCAGCTACTCAAACAAGGAGAATGACTAAGATTTCTAAAGAACATGCTATGGTCAGTTACATCAAAAAGCAAAGGAGAACAAATCACAAAGATTATCAAAACTGCTTATTTGCCTGTTTTCTCTCACAAATAGAACCCAAGAAGGTGACACAAGCCTTGATAAATTCAAGCTGGATAGAGGCAATGCAAGATGAGTTGCTACAGTTTAGATTACAGAAGGTTTGGAGATTGGTTGACTTACCCAAAGGCAAGCATACCATTAGAACAAAATGGGTCTATAAAAACAAGAAAGATGAGAGAGGGATATTAGTTAGAAACAAGGCAAGACTGGTTACACAAGGTTACACCTAAGAAGAAGGCATTGATTATGATAAGGTTTTTGCTCCTGTTGCTAGGATAGAAGCAATTAGGTTATTTTTGGCCTATGCATCATATATGAGGTTTATTATGTACTAGATGGATGTGAAGAGTGCCTTTTTATATGGTACTATTGAAGAGGAGGTGTATGTGTGCCAACCTCCTGGTTTTGAAGATCGCCATTTGATGATCAATAGTCACACAAAATACACATTTCTTCAATTTAAACACTATATGGGTCACATTATTAACACGTTTGTACATTATGCTTAGTTGTATGTGATAAATACCAATACAAACATGCTTTGCGTGTGCTAAATATAAAAAGGTCACACAAACATCAAATTCATGTGGCCATTGGATGATCAATAGTCACACAAAATACACATTTTTTCAATTTAAACACCATATGGTCACACTTATTAACACTTTTGGCTACTTTATGCTTAATTATATGTGACTAAATACCCAAAACAAACATGCTTTGTGTGACTAAATATTACAAAAGGCCACACTAACATAAAATTCATGTGACCATTGGATGATCAATAGTCACACAAAATACACATTTCTTCAATTAAACACCATATGGTCACACTTATTAACACTTTTGGCCACTTTATGCTTAATTGTATGTGACTAAACACCAAAAAAAACATGCTTTGTGTGACTAAATATTACAAATGGCCACACTACATAAAATTATGTGGCATTGGTAAACATTAGTCACAACAAAATACACATTTTCCATTTTAACAGCTATATGGTCACACTTATTAAAACTTTTGGTCCTCTTTAGTCTTAGTTGTATGTGACTAAATACCCAAAACAAACATGCTTTGTGTGGCTAAATATTACAAAAGGTCACACAAACTTTAAATTCATGTGGCCATTGGATGATCAATAGTCACACAAAATACACATTTCTTCAATTTAAACACCATATGGTCACACTTATTAACACTTTTGGTCACTTTATGCTTAGTTGTATGTGACTAAATACCTAAAACAAACATGCTTTGTGTGGCTAAATATTACAAAAGGTCACACAAACCATTCAAATTCATGTGGCATTAGATGATCATAATATTCAAAGTAGACATTTCGTCACTTTTAACAGCTATATTAGTCACACTTATTAACACTTTGGGCTACTTTATGCTTAGTTGTATGTGACTAAATACCCAAAAAAAACCAATATATTCATAACAAGAAAATAAAAAAAGGATGTTACACCCCAGCAAGAATCGAACCCGCGACCTCCCTTACAGAAGTCAAGCAGGTTACCATCTTGCCAGAGCAACCTATTCTTTAATGTAATGCTTTTCTGTTTTAATATATAAGTTTAAGCTTCATTGTTTTTGGCTAGTAGCTTAAAAATGCTTATAAAAAAGGATGTTACACTCCAGCAAGAATCAAACTGGCGACCTCCCTTACGGAAGTCAAGTAGTTTACCATCATGCCAGAGTAACCTATTCGTTAATGTTATGCATTCCTGTTTAATATAGAAGTTTAAGCTTCATTGTTTTTTGCTAGTAGCTTAAATAATGTTTATAGAAACTGCTTATTAAACCGTGGCTTTTCTCCCTCTGCTTATGCAATGTGCAAGCTGCAATAACACACAAACCAGACAATAACATCACAAACCAAACAGACCAATACATCAAATTTCATAAGGTTTTAAAAAGTACATGATTTTCACCATTACATAAGTCACCATAAAGTTTGATTGCTAAACAAAACACAAACAAAAGCTAACATCTAAAACATGTTATAACATGATCAGCTTCCACATGACACCTTTCTTTTCCCCTTTGCCTTATCTGCACAAGTTTTTGACTTCCTGGCTCCCATTTTCTTTTCAATTTCATCCCATGTAGTAACATTTGGTAGTCCCAGCACAGATCCTGTGACTTGTACATGGCTATACACATTTGGTTTGTTTTTCTTGCAAACTGGTACATATTTACCTTTAGACATTGCAGAGTTAGAGTCAACAATGCAATCCTTGTCTGTGTTTCTCTTGTCTGTGGTTTCCATGTCTGTGCTTTCATTGTATGTGCTTGGAAAGTAGTTCCATGATAGATATTCCTCAATTGTGTTATATCCATAAGCATCTAGCAATCCTTGTGTTGATGGCCCATAAAATACTAGAGCACTTACTTTTTTGTTGCCCAACTCCTGTCATTTGAGCTGTCTGGGCTAATGTTAATTATTTCTGTAAAAGAAAATTAATTGTAATTAAGAAGATAATATCCTAACCAAAAAACAGATTTGTCAATCAAAATAAGCAGATAGCACAATATAGAAGATAACATCATTACTTCATTAACCAAATACAAACCATTCTAACATAATAAATTCAGTTACAGGCATATTGTTTTATAGTAGATTAACATCCTTCTTACCATTACTTAAGGACCAAAATACATACATCATAAAGTAGTATAACATCACTATCCACTTCTAAGCTTCATCTTCACCTTTTCTTCTCTTCAGGCAAAAGTCAGCAAAGTCATTGTTAATCTTTACTCAATAGGTCTTGCCTTTAATAGCTCCCTGGTTTTAGCATTTGTAAGCAAGTACACAAATTTGGTTATTGTACCAAGGCTTTGACAATGAGTGTTTTAGTTGATGCTTGTAGCTTAGCCTTAGACCCACATGCTTCTACTTTAGCCTTAGAAGATGCCTCAGATGCTTGTGCTTTAGCCAACATACATGCTTTAGCCTTTTCAATGTCTTTCCAAGAAGGTTTTACATCACTCTCATTACATCCTAATTTTGAACCCCAAAACCTGCCATTGTCCTTGTACTTATAGGACAAATAGTGGTACCATTTTTTGGCATACTCTTAGGTGTTCTGGAGAGTCATAATCTATCTCCTCGGAAGTGCTAATTTGAGAATGTGCTTATGGTCTAAGGAGTGGGTTGCTATTATTCCTAATATCCTTTTCAAGATCAAAATCATTAGTTGGTTTTCACAATGAATTCCCAAACACTACTTATAATGTGGCTAATGCCATATGGGTCCCAATTTTTAATTAAAACACCCCTAAACTGCTTATATATGTGTTAGATTATAGGGGATTCCGAAAATGGTTATCATTCTAAGGAAATAAGATGCAGATAAGCAAACACACTGTAACACTATAATGCAGTTAAGCTTGAATAAAAAAACATATAATTGAACACCATTAGCAGAGAAGCTAAAAAAAATCAAAAAAGGGAAATAAGGAAAAAAAAGATGATATATAAAGTTACCTTTGATTTTGATGTTTGAAATTTGGGTTTATGAAAAAGTTTTGGGATTATTGTAGCCTTAACGATTTTGGTGGTGAAATGATTGAGATGTGTGTTATGATTTTTTTTTTTTTTGAAATAATGTGTGTTTATGAATGGGGGGAGTGTTTAATGGGGTAGGTGGATAGTTTAGGCGATGGTAAGTGGAATGATATCTTAATGTGTGTTATCATTAATTAATGTATCAGTTCAGTTCTTAGCTTAGCAGTTTTAACTTACCTTAGCAGTATTAGGTTTAACCTAGCAGTATGAACTAGTTTAACCAGTTTACACAATCTAATGGATTCAAATGATCCAGCAAACTTTCATACAATTTCTTATCAACCTTAATTCAAAGAAGAAAATTAAACATTATTAAGACTAAACAACACCTGAACTTTAATAAACATCATAACTTTTATTAATTAGGATTATCCAGTAAAACTTCCATACATCCTTCATACTTATCATAACCTTAATTCACAGACACAAACTGAACATTATTAACACTAAACAACCATTACAGCTGACATGCCTGGCAGCAATCACTTATCTATTGCTAGCACACCTAACTTTGCCTGCAGTACTAAATGAGTTCAGCAGTACACATATATAAACCAAACAGGATGTAAAAAATTAATAGATAAAATGAAATCATTCACAAGAGTTTTGCATGACAACTTGAACATGGAATGGTTCACTTGGATTTTCGTATCACAATACTCCACAATCCTTTCGTTAGTAATCGTCTCTTGATTCATTAGCCAAGTCAGTTGATCTAAAAGAGGTAATACGTTTTTTCTTTGCGTTGGTGAATGACGGTACTAAAATTACTCATCGACTTCGTCATACGTATCTTTGTAATTCTTGAGGTGTCTTAAAGACAATAGACAATTTTTTATCTACCGGGTCTTTCACATAAAACACTTGTAGTGCTTGTGAGGCCTTTAATACGATCGGGATCATCCTTGTGGGCCTAAATTATTTTTTTTTTTTTTCAGGCTAGACCAATAGATACCCATGTTTATCGCGTTTCACACCACCAGATTTGTGATTAACCCAATCACATTTGAAAAGAGGAATTTGCCTGAAATGGTAATCTAGTACCCATATCTCTTGTAAAACACCATAATAGTATGCTTGCTGTGGTTGCACTTCTTTTTAGATATGTGCAAACGGATTGCCTCAACACTTAACCCCTCTGTTCTAGTAAACTTTGCCATCATGACATTTAGTACACGATTTGTATACACCTTGATGTTGATTTGCTAGCGTATTTCACTACTGTGGCGCGTGGTCCATATGATATCCACCTTACAATTTCTGATACACTTTCTTTGTCGATCGCTAACTCTCTCTCCACCTGAATTTCATTACACGTATATATTAGCTTCAAATTTAAGGAACAACAAACAAACAATTATAAATAACATACGATTAATTACCTCTTCGCGTAACCACTTAGCAAAAGATTTACTGTGCTCATTTTCCAGAAATGCTATTCGTTTACCTGGGTTTTCTGTTTTCAAAACTTGCTTGTGTCGCCTGAAACAATGTCTTTGATTATTATATTTGATAGAACATTTTAAGTAACGAAATAGACATGTGTTAGTAATACTTACTCGATATACGGTACAATTTCATATGTATTTCTGTTTTACATACAAATGTGCTTTTCCTTGTAGAGATAGAGGAGACACAGATCTTAATGGGAGGGAGAGCTTTCCCTTCCAGCAGAACACGTTCCACTGAATTGCAGGCCGACAATGGTGTCCTTCCTCAGTTTCATAAGTTTAAGGTTTACTGGTGGTGATATACAATAGATCTTAAGGATATTATGTTATTCCGCACTTAAGAAGAACTCCTAGTGTTTCTTCCGACATTGTATCATCTGCAATGCCATCCCTCTGGTTTATTGCGGCCAACACTGGGAGAATTGTTCGCGAACTTGTCCTTTAATTAACCTTTATACATCTCTCGAATGTGATACATCCACCGAAAGCATATGGGACTACATAATTTTACCTCCCTAGTTAGGTGCATAGTCAAATGGTATCATAATATCACAAATGACGGAGGGAAAGAATTTCTCGAGTAGGCACAGTGTCACTACAGTTTGCTTTGCATCTATATCTAGTTTTCCTTCTGAAGAAGTTCCCTAGGACATTGCTGACGTTGAATTATCGAATTGAGCTTCCCGATAGACTTGAGGCCGTGGCAGCTCAGACGGGCTGTCTCAGACTTCACCATCGTCTGACCACCCATATAATGATTCATATCGCTTACATAAGTCTTCCGATTTAAAGAAAAAGAAAAACCTTGAATATATTAGCATTTCGTTTCTGTGGGTGGGTTGCTATGATTAAAACGGTATTGCAATTGGGCAAAAACTCTTGCATTAACATGTGTGAGTTAGTCATGCGAATATTTTTTTAGGACCAATGTGCTTCCTATCATTTAGGTTGTCTAAACTAGAGGAAATTCTCGTTGAACATGGCATTCTAGGTACCTTGATATGTTGTGTAATGTTTCAACAAAAGGATTTGTTTTTCAGCATTCGTTAATGTTGTAACCTATTGGAGGTAGTGTATGTTTTTATCTTCATCTTGCATAGCAATACAAACTCTGGTTTTACCCCAAACTCAGCCAGTAGAAGAGATCAATCGGAAGCATTCTAATATATCTTTCGTCTTTCTCGGTACATGTTTGTAGCAGAGTTCCGTCTATACTCTCAACATCATTCTTTTTCTTATGCATAAATTCAATACATGTGGAACAGGATTATGCTCCAATACTTAAGTTTTTGATACCACAAATGTTGAATTTTTTCAATACACACCCGTTTTGTCCATTTTAACATGCTCTGAACTACCCTTGTCTTCTGTTGTGTTTCTTTCTGCTTTTTTTGAATACTCTTCCCACCTCTGCCTCTCGTATCTTCTTGGTTTTCTGAGGTCTTATTGTTTGTTCGTTTTCCTTTTCCCCACTTATTTTCAAAATGTTATACCTCGTTGTATATTTGTTCCCTGGTCAATGGATTTGGAGCAAGCTGAAATTGTTGTTGTCTATTAAACGCCTTCTTTTTCCTTCTGAACGGATGGTTGTATGGTAGATATCGTCTGTGTCCAGCTTAACTTTGCTTGGATAAAGCAGAAAGTCTAACACAGTGTGTATCTTTCCCACATACTACACAACCTTTGAATCCACTGTATGGGCAGCCACATAATGTACCAAGTGCAGGGTAATCGTTTATCGTCCATAACACAACGACACACAGATTAAAGTTTTCTTTTGTGGAAGCATCATATGTATCAACCCCTGTCTCGAATAAGGTATGCAGATCATCAACCAACGGTTCTAAAAAACATCGATATCATTTCCTAGGTATCCTGATATTAATACCGAAAGCATGATAAACTTTCTTTTCATACACAACCATGGAGGAAGGTTGTAAATGACAGATAAAACTAGCCATACACTGTGATGCCTAGTTCCTGAGTTGACATCAACCCCACCAACCGATATTCCTAGCCGTAGATTTCTCGGATCTTTAGCAATTTCGGGGAATTTTTCATCTATGATACGCCATGCCTGTGAATCTGTGGGGTGACATAAAACACCATCTGTTATCCTCCTTGTTGCGTGCCATCTTAGATCTTCTGAAATACTTTCTAACTTAAAGAGTCGTTGCAGTCTTGGTATAATTGGAAAGTACCACATTACCTTTGCCGGAATGTTTTCGTACACTTTATGTGTCTTATTATCCACCTTCCATCTTGATATCCCACAAGTTGGACAAACAGTCAACTCCTTGTTATCCTTCCAGTAAAGAATGCAGTTGTTGCTACATACATGTATCTTTTTGTATCCTGATCCCATCATTCTCATTAGTTTTTTGGCCTGATAAGTTTTTTCAACCATTTCGTTACCAGCAGGTAGCATCTTTTTTAACAATCCTAGTAATTCAGTAAAGAACTTATCAGAAGCTCCATACTTACCCTTCAAGTTGAGTAGTTTAACTATTGCGGACAACTTTGTGAAGTCAGGACATCCTTTGTAAAGTGGCTTCTCCGCGTCTAATAATAGTTCTTGAAACTTGGCAAGGTCATCCTCATCAAAACTTTCTTTTGTAGCATTAACCATTTCTACTGTTGCTGGGCCATCTGTTGGAATTTCTGAACCAAAATCCATGTCGAAATCCGTGTCGTCAACAAACTCTGTTGTAGCATTAACAGGTATTTGGGCAGTTGTTGCTTGCTCATCCTTTTCTCCATGTTTATCCCATTTTGTGTAGCTTAGATCAATCCCGTATTTGAATAAATGGAACTGCACTTCCTCCACTTTATGCTCTATGTGGTTTAAACATGTGGTACACGGACATGGCATCATAAGCTGTTGTTTATTACCTCGTGGGTTGATGTTCCTCATCTTCTGCAAGTTGTGTACTGCATACTTAATAAACGCTTCTACTCCATCAATATATTGTTTCTTGGTCCTACTAGTTCTCATCCAAGACTTGTCCATGCTATTGTTGAGGTCAAATGGTAACGTATATATCCTACAAGTCACAAATTAAACCAATATAAGCATCAAAGCATTTGTGTATAATTACAATGGACAGTGGGCAGTGTAGTGGTACTCAAAATTCCCTTTGATCACAATGACTATGTCAAAACAACCCATTAACCCAAACAGTGCCTTATTTCCAGTTGCAACCTCACAAAAAATGATACTCATGTTCCATGGTGGAAGCTTATATGGTATTTACTGCTGCTAAGTGTTTCCCACTATGAGATTATCAGAACTACTACCTGATATACAACACATATGCTTTTCTATTATGTTGTTTGTCTCATTATTCTAAAAATGACCAAAGTATACACAACCAAACAAGATACCACTGAATGTATAACAAATAAAATTGACAATGAAAAGTAAGCATAAGTTAACATTACCACATAATGATTTCCTAATTCAAAAAAGTACCTAATTTAGATCTAAATGAACCTCCCTCCGTTGTTGATGGCCGGACCGGCGACTGGTGGATGGTGACTGGTGGCTGTGATTGGTGACTAGTGAATGGTGGATGGTGACTGGTGGCTGTGACGTGACTGGTGAATGGTGGATGGTGACTGGTGGCTGTGATTGGTGAGAAATGTGAGAAACTTGGGTGGAGATGGAGATGGGTGGAGGGAGAATTTGAAATTTGCTGAAAAAAATATAGGGGCGTTTTAAAATTTTTAGGGAAGGAAATACTTTTAAATTATGGGGGGCTTTTTAAAAATTTTGGGGAGGGAAATACCAAAAATTTTGGGGAGGGAAATACCAAAAAGGAAGCCACATGTATCGAACCTGTGACCTCCCCTTCACACCAAGACCTCAACCATCTCCGCCCTTGGGTCTTTTTCAATTATACCTTGTTTTGTATTCCTCTTATAGACTATCTGTTTTGAGCTTATTTGCTATAATAATTAGTTTTACAAAAATAAGTTTTAAGATTTTGTATTTTTTATTTTAACAGTTTTAAATAATTTTCAAATAGTTTTTAAATTACTAATTAAGTTTGAATTTTTCAAATTAGCTTTATTGTTTTAATACTTGTTTTAGGTTTTTAATGTGACTTGATATTTCTTGAATTTAGGGAAGCGGTCAGTGAAGCAAATCATGCATGATGTCATCATTTTTATTGTTCTTCTTATAGTATTAACATTCAAAAAACAATCGAAAATACTAAAGATGTTATGAAATCTGAACTTGTATATTGTGTTCTAGGTTCCACACTATGGGGTTTGTAGGTGACTTTTCATTAACCCATACATGCTCTAGCTATCACATCTATCTCGACTGAGGCTAACCCTCTTTCCACATTTAACGATTATGGCTTTACAAGTGTCAATCTTTCCACAAATTGCTATGCATAGAATTTATTGAGGACACAAATGATTCTAGATGGCTTTACAAGTGTCAATCTTTCTACGATTATGGCTTTACAAGTGTCAATCTTTACAAGTGTATTCATGGTAAACGACGTATAGTTTGTTGAGAATGTTGTCTACGAGGACATATACAACTAGTTTGACGAGCTACCTTTGTTTTCTATTGGTGTTTTAATCACTTATGATAGTTGTTTATATCGATTATAGTGATTTTTAAGAAATCTTGACAGAACTACACAAGAACTACACAAACCTCGCCGGAAATACCCAAAACAAGCAATTCGCGATTCGCCACTTTTGCAACCTTGGTTATTATCTAATACTTGAACAAAGTCATATCAGTGAAAGTACATTTAAAACACAATCTTGACAAGGTATTCTCTTTATACATATTTGTTACTGAGATGATATGTCGTAAGTTATCAAGGCACGAATTAACATTAATGACCTACAAGTGAACAAAAATCCATAAACGAGCTAAAGTAAACTATTAAACATTAAATTATTACACACATGGATTAGACGATAAACTATACACGAAACCAAACTAATGTGAACTTCCATAATCGGCAAGACATACAAGGTGATTTGCATGACTTCTCAGTAAGCATTGTATAACGACTATTGCGACAAAGAAAGAAGAAACAATGATGTTGGTCCAAGGTGGTATTTTCATCATCTTCTTTTTACTAAAGATGTTATGAAATGTGAACTTGGATATTGTGTTCTAGGTGACTATTCATGCTATAGCTATCACATCTATCTCGACCGAGGCTAACACTCTTTCCACATTTAACAATCATGGCTTTACAAGTGTCAATCTTTCCACAAATGGCTATGCATAGAATTTATTGAGGACACAAATGATTCTAGATGGAATGTCGTTATTCATGGTAAACGACGTATAGTTTGTTGAGAATGTTCGAGGACGGATACAACCAGTTTGACGAGCTACCTCCGTTTTCTATTGGTGCTTAATTCATCTTCAAATAATGTTATCGATGATACTACTAACTTAAGCTCCAACCACGATAAGATATTCTTTGTTGAAGACCCGCACTTAATAAAACGTTTCGATATCAAGCATGATTATAACACGATATCTTTAAATTCTATAGCTAATTTATTTTTAAAGCTACTATTTTAATTTAAAATTCACAATTATAAACTTTAATTTAATTAATTTTCATTTAATTATTTTTCATAAAAACACAAATTATAAACTTTTAATTTAATTAATTCTCCATTTATTTATAAACTTTTAATAATTTATTTATTTTTAATAATAGGGTTAAGTCCATAGGTAATCTACTTACAACCCGACCCAATAATCAAACACAACCCTAATTGAAACACAATTTCCTCTAATCGACCCAATAATCAAACACAACTCTAATTCCAAACCACATAAGCAATCCATAATCGTCATCATCTAGAATGAGTAAAGGTTTGTCATTTGTTGTTCGTATTTTGGTTTAGCTTATTAGCTTATTAGCTTCTTTGTATTTGGGTTATTTGTATTTTGGTGTTTAGCTTATTTTGGTTTAGCTTATTAGCATACTTAGGGTTTCTTGATTAGGTTATTTGCTTATTAGTAGAAATAGGGCTGCTTGGTTTAGCTTAGTTGCAGAGTTAGGGTTGTTGGGTTAAGCTTATTAGCAGAGTTAGTGGTTATTGGGTTAAGCTTATTAGCAGATTTAGGGGTTACTGGGTTTAGCTTATTAGCAGACTTGGTGGTTATTGGGTTCAGCTTATTAGTAGAGTTAGGGTTTCTTGATTAGGTTATTTGCTTATTTGTAATCATAAAGCTGTTTGGTTTAGCTTATTTGTAAAGTTAGGGCTGCTGGGTTTAGCTTATTAATAGAGTTATTGGTTATTGGGTTAGGGCATTGTAATGTGCATCTGTAATATGGGTCAAATGGTGTGCTTGCATCTGTAATGTATGTCAACAGACTTACCAGACTTAGTTTGATTTTTAATTTATTTTTGCAGAAATAATTGTGCTTACTTCAGACAGCTCAGATGACAACAAAGGTGTTTCTAGTGAGGGGCCATCAATAACAAGTATTCCTAAGGAGGGGCCATCAATTGCAAGACGATCTAAGGAGCCCATTCCAAAAGAATTGCTTGAATGGTATGGATATGACACTGTTGAGGATTATCTACCAGCTGCAAAGAAGCCCATTCTCGAAGTCATCTTCAAAAGCCCTATTCCAATCAAGGGATGTGTGCTTAGACTAGCTAATGTTGAAACATGGGATAATATTGTGAAGAAATTTCGAATGAGGACACCTGAAAGATGTGCAGACAAGTCAAAGGGGAAAAGAAAGGTTTGATGTTGAAGGTGATGAAAGGATTTCATCATTTTGTTTAATTTCATGTTGTACTCATCTTAAAATGGTATTTTGGTAACATGTTAAGCTGATTTTTGGGCAATCTAACTTGTATTAGCTGATCAAACAATATTTCATGCAGTATCTGTTGATGATTGTAATTAATCAAACTTGCATAGTTAATGTTGTTTTAATTTATTTATTTTTTATTTTTAGATACGGGTCATACAGGAAAAATTATATGGGTCACATACAAGATTACATATTTTGTGATAAAAAAGCTTTTGGGTGTAATGGGTCATTTCATAATAAGCAGTTGTAATCTTCTCAGCAACTTTAACAATCCAGCAGCATTAACTTTTCCACTGGTAGTCTTAACTTGAACTAGCAGTAGTAACTTTCACTGGCAGCATTAACTCCCACTAGCAGCATTAACTGTATTACCAGCAGTAGTTTGGAGAAAAAAAATGCAGTTTTGGAGCCAAATTGCAGATTTTTCAAAAATGAAAAATTTTTAAATAATTAAATTGTTAATTTAAAAGAAGTTGGAGCCAAAATTTTTATCCAAAATTTTTTAAATGCATCACTTTCGAAAAAATTTTAAATGCATATCAGCTAATTAAATGCATATCAGTTTCCAAAAAAAAGCCCTTTAATATTCATCATAAACCCTGTTTTCTCTTCAAAAAAAATACTGCAACGACCAAAACAGAAAAATCAAATCTTCTATCACCATTACTCTCCAAGCCAGAATCATTTTCTTTTACACATTGTTGCTCAAGAGTCATGGAAAATCAATCCGATGTTCAGAATGATTTGGTGGAAATTCAAACCGATGATCATGATCTTTTGGTTAATTATAATAATGAAAATGATGATATGTTAGGATATGAATCCGAGAAGTATTCTGATGCTGAAGATGCGGATGGAACCAACCATTCAGATCTGAAACTAGTTAAGAGGGGCATAACCATGCTATATAAGTTTCGCATGGAATATGGCAAACCTGGTGGAATAAAGATCAAGGTAACCTTTGATGCGTTGAATAGGGTATCAGGGTTACACAGATCACTGTTTTTGAGTTTTTTAGGAGATCTTGTTCGTGAGCACATAGGTGAAGATTTTATCCTGGAAGAAGGTGGATAAAGAATCAAGAGATAAACTATGAGATGAAATCACGATACATATATACTATTTTTTTAACCCAGTACTACATAAGTTTATCTATGCATTTACATTATGTGCAACAAATTAACAACATCGTGTTAATCTTTGCACTGATATTTTGATGTTGACTTGACATTCAGAAACTTGGTAATGCATCGTCTTGGTAAAATGCTAAGGAATTTCAGAATGAAACTGAGAGAAAAATATACATTGCCCAACCTAAATACACCATCGAAACTGAATGAACTCCTGGCCAAGTATAGTGCAATTATGAAAGCAGAAGAATGGGTCGAGTTTGTAAACTACACGACCACCGATGCATACAAGATTTTAATTAGTCATCTTTATTTAAGTCTACATGTCATTTCATAATAAGCAGCTATAATCTTCTCAGCAGCTTTAACAATCCAGCAGCATTAACTTTTCCACTGGCAGTCTTAACTTGAACTAGCAGTAGTAACTTCCAATGGCAGTGTAGGTTCCCGATTTAATGCTTCATAACATAACATGAAACACGAATCAAGAAAAGAAAAGAAAGGAGAAAGAGAGGTTCAAAATTAGAGAGAGAGATGAGAGAGAGTTGAGAGAAAAGAGATGAAAAGAAATTTAGATATTATGAAAAGATATTTTCTAAAGTAACATATTTACTCTAGCAGTACTAACCACTTGGTATCTTTTCCTTGAAGATCATCAGCAGCACTATCTTTACTTGAGCAACATTAATCTTTAACAGCATCAAGAAGGCTTTTAATCCCAACACTTGTGATTTTGTGTTTTTAGGAGAAATCAGCTAGAGGTAAAATGGCGCGTTCCAAAAATGTTTATCATCATAAAATGGGACGAGGTGGATATGTTTTTGTGAAAGAGAAAATGGTAAGATTACATAATGTTTGTTTTACAAATTGAGAGATGAGTTTGAGAAATGAATCTGTTTACATTGCACAATTTGCACATTTGCATTTAATACCCTCATATTTTCGTTTATCTTGGTTTAACTTTACATGTGTATGCATTTGATGTTTATTAGATCGAAATAATAGAAATTAAAGAAGATGAAGAACCCCCGGTGGTATTGTGGTTGAAAGGATGGGTAATTAAAGACGGTGGAATTTACAGATGATCGGATTAGATCAGTGGGAGATAACTTGTAAGTTTGACTGCAAATTATATTATTATGCTTACTTTTACTGGTTATATAACCTATTCCCATCTTTTTGTGCTAGAAAGAGCTGATGACAAGATTAAGGAATGAACCTTGAATCTTGATGATGGCACTGATGCCATGACAGTTGTGTTTGGTAAGGAAAAGGGAGGTTATACAAGAGGAGTGGGAAGTAGAGTTAAATACAAGAGGTATTTTCATCTTCCTCGAAGCAGACGAGCAACTGATGAAAGAATTGAGTTACTTCAAACTCAACTTGATAATGAGAGACGCGAGCGTCAACAAAAAGATGAATTGGTTAAGAAATTGTCCACCGAGATGACACAAAAAGATGTATTGGTCAATAAATTGTCCAATGAGATGACAGAAACAAAGGGAATGCTTAGTCAACTGATGAATCATGGCCGCATGGGGTTCAGGTTGAATTGTCATCTCAATTGAAAGTAGCCTCAGATGTAAGCCATTTCTTATGTTGTTAACAATTTCATTTTCTAATGCTAACACCACTGATGCTAATGATAGCAGGCACTGAACATAAACTGATGAGTCAATGTATTTCTTAATTTATATTTTAGGTGACTCCAATGGGCGCTTATGAGGTGGACACGAACTCAGTCAAGTGTTGTTGTACGTGATAAAGATGCGAGAATTAAGACGAAGTCTAAATGGGCTTGTTAACTCTCAGAAAAGGTTAAATGGAAACCAATGAGTTTTGATTTTTGAATCTTACATACATGACTTGTACTATGTTTTATTTATACTATAGGAACTATTAACAACTGATCGGACCTAAGGAAAAACGCCTAAGCCACGAGAAAACGGGTCTCAAGATTACCAATTACAAGGAACGTATCTCCAACACAGAAAACTCCAACACGTATGTATTTCAACCTATGTCTTGTTATTCTTTGTTTAAATAATTTACTGATAATATACATGCAAAAATTCTTTTTTTAGTGCATTAAGTGCAAACTGTAAGCCTTAAAGAATCAAATATTGTTGCTTTGGGTATCGTATACATGTCTGCGGGAAACAAATGTTGCATAAACAAGCACTCTAAATGATTGCTACAAAAGTGTAAATTGATTTCATTGTTGTGGATGCAGCATGCAACAGAGTAGGGAAATAATGGGTTAAAAACAGTTAAGGATGGCGTAGGTGGTTTCTTTGCATGGCCAAAGAATCAAGTTGTTCTTGATGAGGAGGTACATACATGTGTTTTTTCAACCTACATATATATAATTCTTCATATTTAATTCAATGTTTGATACAAGCGTTTTCTGTTTACTGTAGGTTACACCACCAACTATGATACAAAAGATTAGTGATTACAATTCTGCACCAAAATTACTTATCGAAGCGCAAAAGTTATGCTCTCGTGAAAACATGCAACGAAGCTAGGACGGGGTAGAGTAATAAGTCTTTAAATTATGCGTCGTTCGGACGAATTTGAATGTAAGACATTACAATTGTATATTTTGGTTCAGTTATTTCTATTCGTGTTATTCAATTTGAAATTGCTTTTGTTTTTAATTCTGTTATAATGTTTATATATATATGATACTTATATATATATTATATATATATATATTTATATATATATATAGTAGGATCCAGTGAGAATTAAAGTAAAATAAGAAGTGTGAGAAGTGACTTAAAAACCATACATTTTGAGATGCAAAGACTTGCATTAGATGATTTTTATTCATTTAGTTGCACCATTTGAGTTTTGTACGTTAATTTGATGCGTAGATGAGTGCTAAATTCATTTTCATGATTTTGGCATTGTAGAGTGAACAAAAAAACAATGAAAAAAAAATGAATGCATCTAATATACATATTTGCATCTAATTAAACCGAAAAACACATTATGATGCGTTATAATGCATCTAAGATTATAGAGATGCATCTAATTTAAGTCGATGCATCTCGGATATGCAGTTTAGTTACTTCTTATCCTTTTTATTTTAAAAAAACTTCTTATTTGATCCTAGCTCTATATATATATATATATATATATATATATATATATTATATTATCATGGTCACGCTTATCATCATTCATTGGTCACTCTTTATTTAATTCGATGTGTGACTAAATATTATAAAATGCCACACAAACTAAAAATAAATGTGACCATTGGATGAAAAATAGTCACACAAAATACACATTCACTTAACTTTAAACAACATATGATCACACTTATTAACACTTTTGGCCACTTTTGCTTAACTTGTATGTGACTAAATAACAAAAAAAAAGCTTTATGTGACTAAATGTTACAAATTGCCACACACACTTAAAAATCATGTGACCATTGAATGGACAATAGTCACACAAAATACACATTAAACCCCCCATTTAAACTGACCTTTAAACAACATATGGTCACACTTATTAACACTTTTGGCCACTTTTGGTTAACTTGTATGTGACTAAATTAAAAAAACATGCTTTGTGTGACTAAATATTACAAAACGCCACACAAACTTAAAATTCATGTGACCATTGGATGAACAATAGTCACACAAAATACACATTCACTTGACTTTAAACAACATATGGTCACACTTATTAACACTTTTGGCCACTTTTGGTTAACTTGTATGTGAGTAAATCAAAAAAAAAACATGTTTTGTGTGACTAAATATTACAAAAGGGCCACTACAACATAAAATTCATGTGACCATTGGATGAACAATAGTCACATAAAATACACATTTACTTGATTTTAAAAAGCATATGGTCACACTTATTAACACTTTTGGCCACTTTTGGTTAACTTGTATGTGACTAAATAACAAAAAAAACAAGCTTTGTGTGACTAAATGTTACAAATTGCCACACACACTTAAAAATCATGTGACCATTGAATGAACAATAGTCACACAAAATACACATTCACTTGACTTTAAACAACATATGGTCACACTTATTAACACTTTTGGCCACTTTTGGTTAATTGTATGGGCTATATAACAAAAAAATAAAGCTTTGTGTCGACTAAATGTTACAAAGTGCCACACACACTTAAAATTCATGTGGGACCAATTGGATGAACAATAGTCACACAAAAAAAATACACATTCAATGACTTTAAACAAAATTGGTCACATTTATTAACACTTTTGGCCACTTTTGGTTAACTAATTATGTGACTAAATTAAAAAAAACATGCTTTGTGTGACTAAATATTACAAAACGCCACACAAACTTAAAATTCATGTGACCATTGGATGAACAATAGTCACACAAAATACACATTCACTTGACTTTAAACAACATATGGTCACACTTATTAACACTTTTGGCCACTTTTGGTTAACTTGTATGTGACTAAGCTTTTAGACTATTCTTACTATATATTTGATATTTTATTATATTATATATATTTTAAGGTATAGTTTGAACGGATCAATGAACAATAGTCACATAAAATACACATTTACTTGATTTTAAAAAGCATATGGTCACACTTATTAAGACTTTTGGCTATTTTTTTTAAATTGTATATGACTAACTCCAAAAAAAAACACCCGTTGTGTGACTAAATCATCACAAACGTCACATTTATTATATATTCATGTGGCCACAGGACGGGAAATAGTCACACAAAATACACAATTACTTAAATAAATCATCTCAAATGTCACATATATTATATATTTATGTGGCCAAGGGACGAACAATAGTTACTCTCAAAAACTATTTGTGTGACTATAAAGTGTTTACGGTCACTAATACTGATTAATCCAACAAAACTTGTGCGTAATTTGTCACACATATTCGGGTTTTGGTCACTCTTTTTCAATGGAAATAGCCACGAACTCCCTAACGTCACCGTATATGACCTACAGTGGCGTGATCTTTAGTGACAAACACCCAAAAAACACGTGTGACCATATGTATATCGTCACACATTTTTAGAGTGACCAATACCAGTTTTTGTACCAGTGAATACCATAATGCCACTGTGTTAAGCTATCTCTAAATATATGTATAACTGGTGTACTTCTCCCAAGTTCATATTTAGCCTTCATTGTTTTCAGTTATAAGAAAACCAAAGGCCTCCCAAATTTAATGTCGACTCTCTTAATGACATCTGCCAAAAAACACACACACACCCTCCATTGAGACTCGACAACAACATCAATCTTCATCATCATATTCTTCTCTTCGTGTCTTTTTTAATAAATTTTTTATTTTTTTATATGGATTTGATTTGATGTTTTAAGATCTGGGTTTATTTTTGTATTAAAATTGGTTGATTTGTGAATTAGTAATAATTTTTTTAATGCTGTTAGAATTGATGTCTGTTAAGGTTGTGATTTGTTAGTTGTTTTAGCATGTGCTAATGTTTTAAATTATTTTGAAGGTTAGTTTAAGCTTGATCACAAATCGCGAATTGAGAGGCCTTAA
Source organism: Tanacetum coccineum (assembly GCA_026074375.1). Taxonomy (NCBI): domain Eukaryota; kingdom Viridiplantae; phylum Streptophyta; class Magnoliopsida; order Asterales; family Asteraceae; genus Tanacetum; species Tanacetum coccineum. The sequence goes on along the minus strand of BQNB010067089.1, from coordinate 1,394 downwards.
TTACATGTAAGTGACTATACCTGATTTTATTATGCAATTATCGGTGCTGGTATGAAAAAAATAATTCAAAATTTGGGTTTTTTTGTTTTATGTAATTTAGATGATTTTATGTTTCATTCGTCTATTTAAAACTATATCTGCGTTATGTGTTTCGCAGAAAGAATGTGATGGAATGAGATTTCTGATTGAATGGAATGATGATGATATTGGTGTAACGCAAGTTGAGATAGGTGATCACATCTTTAGCTCTCTTGACAAATCAAATAAGGATTAAGAAGAATATGATCATGGTTTAAAGAAGATATTGAAGTGATATCATGTTCTTATGATTTTCTCAAAATTCAAGGTAAGTGAGAAATTATATGTTTAATCATGATTTTAAGCTACGTGTGTCATGAGGTCATGTTTAATAAGAGTTTTACATGATTAAATGATGAATTTAAAGTTTATTATTTATGGTTATGCGTATGATGAATTGGGGTTTCGATGAATTTGAGTTATATTTGAGCTTATTTTAGATCTATACATTTTTCAAGTTTCTAGGTTTTTTTCTCCAAGATCTATGTGTTTTATTATTGTTTTGGGTTTGTATGAATATGTTTATAATATCGGGTAATGATTTAATTCATATATAAGTGATTCATAGTTGTGTACACCACATAAATGTGGGCGACTTTACCCTTTGTTTGACCCATTTGTTGTTAAGCTTTATTGTAAAAAACATGCAACTGTGTTTACATGTAGTGTTATATAAGAAAACTACTCACTCGACTACGATCTAATAGACACAACTAAGCACATTAACTACATATCATAGCTAGCTCCATTTTTGCCTATTGGTATATCTATATATTACAGGACATAATAGTTATAGATTCTGCACAAAATAAGTGAAATACTAAATTGTTTGTGAAAAGAATTAGTGAGTTATATCAGTCTTATAAGAGAAATAGTTCACTAAAATTTAAATATGTTACTTAATGAAGTACCATTTTTTGTTAGGATATATCATCTCATGAACACGTCAAGGAAGAGATAGAACAGTGTGATCATTCTCTTATCTTGGAAGAAGATATTGGTTATGTTTGCCGTGTTTGTGGAATAATTCAAAGGAGTATCGAGTCACCGTCAAGGTAAAATTTACATATTATTGTTTTTCTAAAGATTTCTCAATAGTTATCACTTATCACTTAAAATATGCACATTAGTGCATGAAGTTTGGGCGAAAATGAAATAAGCGTGACATTTAGCTGCTTATCGTTTGACTTAACTAAGATTAGTTGTTTATTGAGGTGGTAATTGCGCGTTTAGTGGCTGTTAATACAAATAATGTCTAAAAACGTTATTTATATTTTTCGACCTCTCAACATTTTGATAATAACAAAATATAAAAA